>CM038222.1:157904705-157937705 GCA_021442155.1 Cymbidium sinense | reverse complement strand
TCTATTATCTATGCATCTTGTAATAGATCTGGTAGAAATTTTCTTTGGGGAAATTTGAAGAATTTTGCTACCTCTATCAACAAACCTTGGTTTATTGGTGGATATTTCAACATTATTTTATTCTCTTTTGAATGAAGCGGTGGTTGCTCTCCTAATATTCATTCCATGGAAGAGTTTTCCAATATGATCCTTGATTGCAATTTGATTGATATTAGCTTTAAGGGTTCAAATTTTACTTGGTAAAACTCTAGACTTTGGCAATGGTTTGACAAGATTCTTTTTAATACTCATTGGATTACTTAATGTCCTTTTACTTCTATCAATCATTTAAACAAAACCTTATCGGATCAAGCTCCTTCTTTGATTTCTATTAAAGATAACTCTAATAGATTAAAAAATTTCTCTCATTTTAGATTTCAGAACATGTGGATTCAGCATATTGATTTCTTTAATGTTGTGGCTAACAATTGGAAAGCTCCCTTACCTCTTGGTTTAAGCTTAAAAGACTTAAACAAAATCTAGGTTGGTGGAACAAGCATTATTTTGAAAACCTTTTGCTAATATCAAAGAAATGAAAAAATTGGTTTGTGATCTTGAAGTCTGTATTATGTCTGATCCTACTAAGATTAAGGACTTGACTGAGGAGAAAGATAAACTTGTTAATTTTTAATTCTTTTCTTCTTCCCATGGCATAAGACAAGGGGATCCTTTATCTCCTGCCTTATTTATTATTATTGTTGAGTACTTATCAAGGAGCATCAATGATCTATTTCTAAACAAACCTAGCATGTATTATAGAACTCTTGGTGGTCTTCTTCTCATTTTCTTTTCAAATGATTTCATTATTTTATGCAATGCTTCTATTCATCATATTAAGAATCTCAAGATTTTATATAATAAATTTGGTAGAAAGTGGTCTATCTATCAATGATAACAAAAGCTATTCTATTACTTCTTCAAGCATCTCCAATAATAAAATTAATCAAATCTTATATATCCCTAACTTTAAACATCAACACCTTCCTCTTAAGTACTTGGGTGCTCCTCTTTGTAAAGGTCCAAAATGATCCCATTTTTTTTATGAGTTAATTAAAAAATTAAATAAAATTTTTGTTTAGGAATTTCATTTTCTTTCCTTTGATGGTAGGCTCACTATTCTTAAAAACACTCTCAATTCAATGCCTCATTATTTGATTCAATCTATTATCCCCACTAATGCTACTCTTATCAAAATTGATAAATTTTTTTGGGGATCCAATAATTCTACTAAAAGAATGCATTGGACTTCCTGGCATAAATGTTGTGGTCTCTTGGGTGAAGGTCATCTCAATTGCAAACCGATTCGTGAAGCTATTATTGCCTTCTCTCATAAGCACTGGTGGAATTTTAGAAAAAATGATATCCTTTGGGCTAATTTTATGATGAAAAAATATTTCCATGGAAAACACCCTCTTATATGTGCTTATAAAGTTGGTGACTCTAGTTTGGAAAAGGCTTTGCTACATTAAATGGGTTGCTGAACCCTTAATATCATGGGGTATTCATGCGAGTTCTTCTTTCTTTTGACAAGATAATTGGATTAGCAATGGTTATGGCTCTATTAACTTCCTTTTATCTACCAACTCAACTACAGCTATTAAAGTTAACTCTTTTGCAATAATAACACTTGGAATGAAAACAAACTTGAGAATTATATCTCTATTTATCTCTTAGATAACTTTAAAAATATCCTTATTTTCTCTAACAAACCTGACCAAATTCTCTTTAAACTTTCTTACAATGGTGATTTTGTTCTTAAAGAGGTTTGGAATTTTATTAGAGAAAAGCAAAATTCCTCTAATGTTTTCATTAAACTTTAGAGCAATATCATTCCCATTTTCTATTTGGTTTTAACTTGGAGGATTTTGAATAACTTTATTTTTGTGGACTTTTGCTCGGAATAAAGGGTTTTATTTTCCTTCAAAGTGTTATTGCTTTCATATTGAAAATGTTAATCATGTTTTTTTGGTGCTATTGCTTCTAAATTATGGTTATGGTAAGATGATTTATTTAATACGAACTACTTTCATGGCTCTCTTTTTATATATCAACTTCTTGAAGCCTGTTTCCAAAAAATTATGAAAGGTCATATCAAAGTTCTAGTTTCTATTACCCTTTTCTTGTTCATCCGATGGACAAAATGATGCTAAATATCATGGTATTCCTATGCCATAAAAGGATCAGCTAGAATTAAAGAAAAAATTCATGCTCAATTTAATGCCAATCTTATTAGTAACATTCATTTTAGAGGCTATAAATTTGTGGCTAAAAATTTTATTATCATTCTGCTTGATGCTGACTCTTATAAAAAAGCTAGGATTATCCATTGGATCAAACCCAAATATAATTTGATTATAGTGAATACTGATGGTTTTGTTGCTTCTGATAAATTTGGTTATGGTGGTAATCTTAGGGATTCTAAAGGTACTATCATTTGTGCTTTTTCCTATCATCTCAAAGCCTATTATGTTATCTATGCTAAGCTTATGGCTATTAATAAAGCTATTGAAATTTGTTTGAATAAAGGTTTCCTCAACTTCTGAATTGAAGTTGATGCACTCTTGCTTCTTAACATACTAAACTTTAACAGAACATGAAATGATGATTTATTTTATCTTCTCAATCATACTAAAATTCTTCTTTCTCAAGTTCGTTATAAAATTTCCCATATCCTTCATGAAGATAATGCTTATGCTAATTTCTTGGCTACTTTAGGTGCCAACTTAACTAATTTTACTTGACAATCAAAATTTGCCTAAACTTTTAAGGGGTTTGGTCAATGGATAACAGATTACCTTATCTCAATTATAATTTTTTTGGCTTGGTTTTTCTATTAGTTTTGATGAGCCATTACTTTTAGTTTCCCATTGTTAAACCCTCTTTGGGTTGTGGCCATTTGCTTATTTTCACTCTTAGGCCTATGCTAGGTTTTTTTGAGCTCTTGCTTTTGGGTTGGCTGGTTCTACCATGGTTCCTTTTTTTTTCCTGGGTTATTTTGGTTTTTTTTGGTCGCTTTCTTTTGGGTGATTATTATTTTATTTTTGGTGACCTTTATTTGGGTGGTTTCTTTGCCTACTATTTTCTGTATGGGGTTTTCCATATCTCTGGGCTAGTTGCTTCCTTAAGTGTGTTGGATTTTTTCTTTGCTGATGGTTGGTTGGTGGCTAGCTAGGTGTTTTGGTTTATCCTTCCATTGGTGATTGGAGGGACTATTGGTGGTCTACTTTTGGATTGGATTTGGCAAGGTGGAGGTTATTTGTTGACTATTATTTCTTATTTTTTTGTGGATTGGGTTTTGGTAGTTAGTTTTGCTGGTTTGGGTTTATTTCTTTTGGTTGTGGTTTCGGCCTCTTCCTGTAATGGTCTTCCTCTCTTGGCTGCAGCTGCTTTCATTTTTGTTATTATTTTGGGTTGGCTGGTTGATGGTTGTTTAGTGGCTATTATTTTTCTTTGGGATTTGGTGACTTGGTTTGGTGTATTGCTGCCTAACTTGGTTGTCGTTATGTTTTTGCACTCGATATTGCTCCTCTTTTGGCTTTGGTGTGTTCTGTTGTATTACTGTTCTCGATGGATGGCTTTTAGTCAGTCTTAGATTTGCTCCATTTTATTTTTGGCTATTTACCTCACGTAATTTTTTTCTACTTTGGTTGGGTTTGGTGGATGTTGTTTGCTTCACTTTTCCTAGTTGTCTTGGGTGGTTTTGGCATGATGGATGTTGTTGGTCTTTTCATTGATTTGGATTTTCTCAGTGGTGGTTCGGAGGCTATGTTGGATGGCTAGGTTGGTTGGCTATTTTTGGCGGTTGGTTGGATGGATGGCTATTTTGGCCTTTCTTTCCCACTCTATTGGTGGCATACTAGTTGGCCTACTTATTATGGTTCTCCTCTGGTTGTTCTGCTTCCCTTTTCCTTTGGACATTCATTTCTTGTGTTTGCTTGTGGAGGACATGAGTTCTTGTGTTTTTTTTTTTTTTTGGTATTGGTTTTTTCTGGTTTGTGTTGTTAAGGTCATGATGCTTGCTCCCTTTGATGTTGCTATTCCTCTTTGGTGGTGGCTTTGGTGGTGTTCCTACTGTACTGTTGTTGTCTCTGATGGTTGGTTGATTTTCTACCTTATTGGGCTTATTTATTTTTGTGGCTTTATGGTTGGCTATTATGTCTGCTGCTTGGAGGAGTTTGTAGCCTTGCAGGATGATGGCTTTGGATGATGGGCTACAAGAGGTATCCTGGCAATGATGTCCTTGATGTTTCCTCTTTCTCTTCTATTGGTAGCACTATATGTAATTGTAACCCTTCTTGAGTTTGGATGCTTACATATAGTGTTTCATGATGTAATTGAGCCTCTTTTCTTTACTCTCTTTTCTTTGCTCATACTTTATGTTTAATTGTACTCATTCTTTCATTAGTATGTTGCATTTCTTTTATAGGTTGGGAGAATCTTGCGGTGGATCTTGTATCAAAAGGACCTAATGGATGTTGTTGTTGTGCACATGGATCAGTTGTTGTTTTTGATTTCCTTTTTCTTTTCTTTTTTTCTTATATTTTTGTAATAGTTAGGGGGTTTATCTCTTTAGGAATTATTGTAGCTCTTTAAGAATTGGTTTATAGATTTACCCCCTCTAAGGACATTGTACTTTTTCTTTGTGATAATAAAATTCCCTTAATTCCCTAAAAAACCCTAAACCCTAAACCCTAAAAAGCTAAAAACCTAAACCTAAACTAAATAAAACCTAAAATAAAATAAATAAATAAACCTAAGCCAAAAAATAAATAATTAAATTAAATTAAAACAAAAACCTAAATCTAGACCAACCTAAACCTACAAAATATAAATATAAAATAAAATCTAAACTATAATAAAATAAATAAAAAGCAAAACTAAACTAAAAATTAAAAACCTAAATAAAATAAAAACTAAACCTAAAATAAAAATAAAATAAACCTAAAATAAAATAAAATAAAAACTAAAAATAAACCTAAAATAAAAAAATAAACCTCAAAATAAATAAAAATAAAACCTAAACTCTAAAAAAAAAAACCTAAACCTAAAAATAAAATTAAATAAACCTAACCTAATCTAAATAAATAAAATAAAAATAAATAAACCTAAACTAAACTAAAATAAACTAAAAAAAATAAACATAAACTAAAAATAAACACCTAAACTAAAATAAACAAAAATACCTAAAATAAACCTAAAACCTAAATAAAATAAAACCTAAACCTAAACCTAAAATAAAAAATAAACCTAAACCTAAAAATAATAAAATAAACTACTAAAAATAAACCTAAACCTAAAAAACCTAAATAAAAAAAAACTAAAAAAAATACATAAATAAATAAATAAACTAAATAAAATAAAAATAAACTAAATAAAAAAATAAAATAATAAATAAATAAATAAAAAAAAATTAAATAAAACTAGACCTACAAGTTTACTTAATTTAAAATAAATAAATAAAATAACCACAAACCTAATAAAACCCTAAATTTATAACCCTAAAAAAAAAACCTAAACCCTAAAACTCTAAATTCTAAAACCTAAACCCTAAACAAACCTAAACCCTAAACAAAACCCAAACCCTAAACCCTAAAGCCTAAACACTAAAGTCTAAACCCCCAACCCTAAACCCTAAACCCACAAAACCTAAAACCCTAAAACCTAAACCTAAACCCACAATCCCCAAACCCCCAAACAAACCCTAAACCCTAAACCTAAAACTAAAGTAACTAAAAAATTTAAAAATAAACTTAAACCCTAAAACCTAATAAACTAAACCTAAAATAAAGAATGAATGAGAACATCCCTGAGAACTTAAGGTGAGTTTAGATCACGGTGGGAGGGGATCTAGAGGTCTTGGTGGATCTGAGGAGGTGGTGGTGGGGTAGTGGTGGTTATGGAAGAGGGAGGGCGATGGAGGTTACCATGGTGGTGGTGGAGGGTGAGATCGGGATATGATGATGGATCTCGCTTCTCAGAGGCACAGGTCTAATGGGAATGAAGAAATTGAAGAAGCGATCGATCCATCGCTTATGGAAATGTGTCTTTACATTAGAGATGGTTCTAGTTATCTAGGGTTTTTTATTTGGTCTATGTGTGCTCATTTTTTATCTATGTTGTCGCTTATGTTTTAGAAAACTTGGTGTGTTACTTGGTTGATGAAATCGAAAAGATAAAATGTTGAATCTGAATTTGTTCTCTATTAAAAAAAACCTTAAACTCTAAACTAAAACCTAAAACCAAAACCTAAGACCTAACCCCAAAACCCTAAACCCTAAACCCTAAAAACCCAAAACCCTAAACCCCAAACCCTAAACCCTAAAATCGAAACCCCAAACCTTAAACCCTAAACCCTAAAACCCAAAATCCCATACCCTAAACGCTAAACTAACCTTAAAACCTAAACCATAAAAAGCTAAAAAGCTAAACCTAAACTAAATAAAACCTAAAAATAAAATAAATAAAAAAACCAAGCTAAAATAAAATAAATAAATAAACCTAATCAAAATAAAAAATAAAATAAAATAAAAACAATCCTAAACCTAAAGTTAAAAATAAGAAATATAAAAAACTAAACTAAAATAAAATAAATAAACTTAAACTAAAATAAAAAATAAAACCTAAATAAAATAAAACTAAAAATAAAATAAAATAAAATAAATAAATAAAACCTAAACCAAAAAAATAAACCTAAAAAATAAACATCAAAATAAATAAAAACCTAAACCTTAAAAAAAAACCTAAACCTAAAATAAAAAAAACAAATCTAAACTTAAACTAAAATAAACCTAAACCTAAACCTAAAATAAACTAAACCTATACATAAACCCAAACCAAATAAAATAAAATAAACTAAAAGTAAACCTAAACCTAAACTAAAATATAAAACCTAAAAATAAACCAAAAATAAAAACCAAAACCTAAACATAAAAATAAAGAAAACTAAACCTAAACCTAAAAATAAAAAATAAAACCTAAACTTAAAAAATAAAATAAAACTAAAACTCAACTAAAACCTAAACCTAAAAATTAAACTAAAATAAAAACCTAAACTAAAGTAAATAAATCTAAAATAAATAAACTAAACTAAATAAAAATAAAATAAACCTAAATAAAAATAAAAATAAACTAAATATACTAAATAAACATAAAATATATGGGTTTTAATTTTAAAATAAAAAAAATCCTTAAAAAATCCTAAATCCTAAATCCTAAACCCTAAACTCAAAACCACTAAAACCCTAAACCTAAAACCCCAACCCTAAACCTAAACCCAAAAGCATAAAGCCTAAACCCAAAACCCAAAACCTTAAACCCTAACCCTAAACCCTTAACCCTAAACTTAAACCTAAACTAACTAATAAATGAAAAAAATAAACTTAAATCATAAAACCTAATAAACCTAAACCTAAACCTAAACCTAAAGAATGGGAACCTTGATGGCAGAACATCAGTCGGCTGCGTCTAGATGGCGAAGAAGATAGAGGCAGCGGGTAACATAATGGTGGTGGTGGATCTAGAGGTGCTAGTGGATATGGAGGTGGTGGTCAGAGTAGTGGTGGTTATGGCGGTGAGAGGAGCGAGGGAGGTTACAGTTGTCGTGGTGGCGGAGGGAAGGATCAGGGATATGATGGTGGATCCCACTACTTAAGAGGCCGGGGTGGTTTGATGGGGACTAGAGTAATTGAAGAACGGTCAATCCTATCTGCTGGTTATGGAATTGTGTCTTTAGAGTTTGAGTTTTGAATTTGCTCTATGCGTGCTCATTTTTTATCTTAGTCATCACTTATGTATAAGAAAACTTGGTGTCTTACTTGGTTGATGAAATCAAAAAGAAGAAATGTTGAATCTGAATTTGTTCTCTATTTAAAAAAAACAAAACCCTAAACCCTAAACTAAAACCTGAACCTTAAACTTAAAACCTAAACCCTAAACTATAAACACTAAACCCTAAAAACCCTAACCCAAAACCCTAAACCCTAAAAACCTAAACCCTAAATCCTAAACACTAAAACCTGAACCCTAAACCCTAAATCTTAAACCCTAAACCCTAAACCCTAAAATTGAAATCCTAAACCTTAAACTCCAAACTCTAAACCCTAAACCCTAAACCCTAAATTAACCATAACCCCTAAAAAGCTAAATACCAAAATTTAAACTAAATAAAACCTAAAAAATAAAATAAATAAAAACCTAACCAAAAATAAAAGAATAAAATAAATTAAAACTAAAACATAAACCTAAATCAACCTAAACCTAAAGAAATATAAAATAAAATAAAAACTAAAATATAAAATAAATAAAACCTAAACTAAACTAAGAAAAAATAAAAAAAAAAAATAATAAAAAAAAAATAAAATAAATAAAATAAATAAAATAAAAACTAAATAAAACCTAAACTTATAAAATAAACTTAAAAGTAAATATAAAATAAAACTAAACCCTTAACTATAAAACCTAAACCTAAAATAAAATAAAAAACTAAAACTAACCTAAAATAATAAAACCTAAAAATAAACTAAACTAAACCTAAACATAAATAAACAAATATAACTAAAAAATAAACTAAACCTAAACTAAAAAAAAACCTAAAAAAATAAAATAAAACTAAACCTAAACCTAAAAATAAAATAAAAAAAAAAAACCTAAACCTAAAATAAAATAAAATCTAAACCTAAAATAAAATTAAAATAATACTAAACTAAATAAAATAAACCTAAACTTAAACCTAAAAAAATAAACTAAAATAAACTAAACTAAAATAAATAAAGTAAACTAAATAAAATAAAATAAACCTAAATAAAATATAAATAAAATAAATAAAATAAATTAAATAAACTAAATAAACCTAAACATGGTTTACTTAATTTTTTTTAAAACAACCCTAACCCTAAACCCTTACCATAAACCCTAAACACAAAACCCTTATACCCAAACCCTAAACCCACACTTTTAAACCCCCCCTAAACCACAAACTAAAACAAACCCTAACTAAAAGAGATTTCAAATGATGCTTGCATTTTTTCTTATATGACAAAAAATGTATGAGCTTTATATGCCATAGTAGACCTCTCTCAAGTTTAGAGATGTGGAGCTTCTATTCCGGACAAATGAAGAAAGAATCTATTTAATTTGACACCTAAGTGTCCATCAGCAATCTTCTTACAGATAGCCTATCGATCATAGAACTCTTCTTTCGATATTATCTTCTTAACTACAACACCTTCAATTTAATAGATATGTCGAAGAGCTAAATTGTGCTTTAAAAATATCTCTCTAGTAGGATTTCAATGCTTTGTACTCAAGATCTTGGCCAATTAGGGAGACTTGATGCAAAGTATTATTGAATGAGATTTTAACAATATTGATTGTATCTGACAAAATCTCTTGATAAGTAGTTTCTAACAAGAATAATCCAAACTCAATATCTCGGCACAGGGATTTCCAAAACTATAGCTCTCCTACATTGAGACTCAATGCTCTAATGTAACAAATAATTCACTTCAACACAAAAGAAAGAAAGCTCAAGTAAAACTCTAAGTTAATGCTTAGAAATAGCTGCCATAGTGTTGTGAGAGATTTATGACACTCACTGATTTTTTGTTGACATCTAAAATATGATTTAAGAGATATTTTGGATCCCAACATAGTATCTATCATTTTTTATATTTTCTTTTTATTGGTAGTAGTGTTACTTCATTTAGGTATATTCATTTGAATATGATTTAATGGTGGAAAGAATAATTCTTACATGTGATGACATTCTATTATGTGCAAGAATTTTTGATATTATTTGAAATCTAAAGTTTATTCAAAAGCCACATACAAATCCATTTTATGTGTGTAAGTTTAAGGCTCAAGTCAATCTAAACTAAACAACATTAGTTTAATCTTTCCCTAATTTTAGAAGATAATGTAATACAAATTTGTTCATGTACTCATTTATAATTTTTGTTTTTTCTTTAGCTAGTTAAACTCTAAATAATTAATCTTAGATAAAGATAAGTATATTTTTTTAACAACAATTTCATTTCAACCATGTAATAACTTGTTATAATCCCAATCTTCCCAACTCTTTATTTCTATATAGTAGATTTTTGCTTAGTGGTATGTTTTAGTTTTATAAATCCCAATCTTTCAGGCTCACCTAAACCCTAAACCCTAAAGCAACCCTAAACCCTAAAATTAACCCTAAACCCTAAACTCTAAACCCGAACCCAACAACCCTAAACCCTAAACCTACAACCTTAAAACTTACAACCCTAAAGCCAAACCCTAAACCCTAATCCCTAAACCCTAAAAACCTAGAAACTTAAACTTAAACTAAATAAAATAAAACTAAAATAAAATAAAACCTAAACCTTAAATAAATAAAAGAAAATAAACTTAAACTAAAACTAAACTAAACCTAAACCTAAAATAAAATAAAATAAAAAAATAATAACTAAACTAAAAAATAAAGAAAAACCTAATCTAAATAATAAATAAAATAAACCTAAAAATAAAAATAAAATATAAATAAAATAAAACTAAATAAAAATATAAAAAAAAGTAAAACCTAAAACATAAAATTAAAATAAAAATAAAACTAAACTAAAAAATAAAAATAAAGCTAAACTAAAATAAAATAAAAATAAATAAAATAAATAAATAAAATAAATAAAACTAAACTAAATAAAAAAAATAAAAAGTAAATAAAATAAAAAATAAAATAAAAACTAAAATAAATAAAAATAAAGCTAAATAAACTACCTTTATTTAATTTAAAAAATCCTAACCCTAAATCTAACCTAAAACCCTAAACCCTAAACCATAAACTAAACTCCAAAAAAACCCTACCCAACCTAAACCTAATATAAACCTAAAACTACTAATACCTAAACTACCACTAAACCCTAAAACTAAACCTACCCTAAACTCTAAAATCTTAAATAACCTGACCTAAAATAACCACAAATCTTACCTAAATTACCCGACCCTAAACCTAAAACTTAACTTAACCCTAAACCTAAACCACAACCCTACTACTAATAAAACATTATAAAAATAAACCTCTAAAATAAATAAAATTAACTAAACTTAAATAACTAAATTAAATTAAACCAAATAAATAATAAACACATTAATTAAAAATTAAAATAAAGATATAATAATAAACTATGACATAAACTGTCGGGTTAAAATAAATTTAAAAACTAAATCCTAAACCCTAAATCCTACCCTAAACCCTCCCAAACTCTACCTAACCCCAAAATCCACCTCTAAACTACCCTCCTTAAACTCCTAAAAGGCCAAACTAAAACCTAACACTAAACCTCCTAACCCTACTACCCTAAACCTAAACCTGACCACAACTAAAAACTAAACCTAAAAATAAAATAAATGAATGAGCCCTGAAAAACCTATAAATAAAACCTTGACTGACTCCTATAAATAAAATCTAAAACCATAAATACCTAAAAATAACATAATAAATAAATGACCTAAATAAATAATAAAAATAAAAAAAGATAAACTAAAAAAAAAATAAACTAATAAAATAAACTAAAATAAAATAAATAAAAACATATAAACTAAAATAAAATGAACCTAAAAATAAAAACTTAAATAAAATAAAAACTAAATCTAAAATAAAATAAAATGAACCTAAAAATAACTAAAATAAAATAAAATTTAAAAAAAACCTAAACTAAAAAATAAACCTAAAATAAAACCAATAAATTTAAAAAATGCAAAACTAAATTAAAAAAACCTTAACCTAAAATAAAAATACAACAAAATAAAATAAACTAAACCTAAACTAAAACTAAATAATAAATAAAACCTAAACTAACTTAAACTAAATAAAATAAAACTAAACAAAAAATAAACCTAAACTAAACTAAAAATAAAATAAAAAGTAAACCTAAAAATAAAACCTAAAACCTAAATTTAAAAAAAAAAATAAACAAAATCCTAATCCTAGAAATAAATAAATAAAACCTAAACCTTTAAATAAAATAAAACTCAACTAAAATTAAAAAACCTAAACTAAATAGAAAAATAAAAAACCTAAAATTAACTAAATAAAAAATAAAATAATAAACATAAATAAAATAAATAATAAAATAAACTATAATAAATAAATAAACTAAATAAACCTAAATCATCATTACTTAATTTTCAAAAAAACCCTAAACCCTAAAACCCTAAACCTTAAACCCCAAAATAAACCCTACAAATAAACCCTAAACCCTAAATAAACTTTAAAACCTAAACCTCACCCTACTAAAAAAAAACCCAAAATAAAACCTAAAACCTAAATAAAATAAAACTAAAATATAATATATAAAAGAACTTAAACCTAAATACAATAAAAAATAAAATAAAATAAAACATAAACTAAAACCTAAACCTAAAATAAAAAAACTAAATAAAATAAACTAATAAAAATAAATTATAAAATAAATAAAACTTAAACTAAACTAAAATAAAATAAAATGAATAAAAAACCTAAATAAAATAATAATTAAATGTAAATAAAATGAAATAAACTAGATAAAATAAAATAAACTAAATAAAATAAAAAATAAACCTAAAATAAAAATAAAACATAAACCCTAATCTAAAAAAAGAAACCTAAACATAAAATAAAATAAAATAAACATAATAAAATAACCTAAACTAAAATAAACTAAAATAAATAAACTAAAGTAAATAAAAATAAAAAATAAACCTGAATAAAAATAAAAAATAAAATAAATAAAAAATAAAATAAATAAACCTAAACCTACTGGTTTACTTAATTTTAAAAAAATTAAAACCCTAAATCCTAAACCCTAAACCCTAAACCCTACACCTACCCTAAACCCTAAACCATAAAATCCTAAACCCTAATCCTTAAAAAAACCATAAAACAAACCCTAAAACCAAAACCTAAACCTAAATAAACCTAACATAAAGTAACTAAATAAATTAAAAATAAACTAAACTAAAAACCTAAACCTAAACTATAAACCTAAAATGGGAAGAACCTTGATGGTGAACTTCACTAAAGAAATCTAGATATGGCGATAGAGAGAAGGCGGGTGGTGTGGTCAAAGTGGTGGTTATGAGGCGGGACGATGAAGGTTACAATGGTGGTGAGAGGAGAGATCGGGGATATGATGGTAGATCCCGCTACTCGAGAGCTTGGGGGGTTCTAATGGGATTGGAGAAACTCAAGAATGATCAATCTGATCTACTACTTATGAAATTGTGTCTTTACACTAGAGACAAATCTAGTTATCTAGGGTTTTTGATTTGCTCTATGCATGCTCATTTTTGATCTATGTCATCGCTTGTATATAAGAAAACATGGTGTGTTAGTTGGTTAATAAAATTTAAAAGAAGAAATGTTTAATCTGAATTTATTCTCTGTTAAAAAAAATAAATAAAAACTCTAAACACTAAAATAAACCTAAACCCTAAACCTAAAACCTAAACCAAAACCTAAAAAAACCTAAAACCTAAACCTAAACCCAAAATACAAACCCACAAACCTAAACCTAAAACAAACCCAAATAAAACCCACAAACCCTAAACTTTAAACCCAACCCTAAACCCTAAAAAACCTAAACCTTAAACCCTAAACTAACCCACCCTAAACCTAAAAAAAAAAAAATAACTAAATAAAATCTAAAAAATAATAATTAAAAAACTTAAACCAAAAAAAAAAATAAAAATAAAACCTATAAACCCAAACCTTAACCTAAACCCTAAAGAAAAAATAAAATGAATAAAAAATTAAAATAAAATAAATAAAGTTGGTAAACTAAAAATAAAACTTTAAATAAAACTAAACTAAATAAAATAAAATTAAATTAAAATAAAAAAATACCTAAACCTAATAAATAAACTAAAATAAATAATAAATAAAACCTAATAAAAAAAATAAAAAAAACATAAAACTAAAATAAAATAAAATAAACCTAAACTAAACTAAAATAAACTAATTAAAATAAACAAAATAAAATAAACTAAAAACCACTAAATAAATAAAAATAAATTAAAATAAACCTAAACTTAAATTAAAGAAACTTAAAAATAAACCTAAAATAAAAACCTAAAACCTAAACCTAAAAATAAAATAAAAAACTTAAACCTAAACCTAAAAATAAAAAAAACCTAAACCTAAAAATAAAATAAAAATAAAAAACTAAAAAAACCTAAACCTAAAATAAACTAAAATAGAAACCTAAAACTAAAATAAATAAATAACTAAATAAATAATAAATAAAACCTATAAAATAAAATAAAATAAACTAAAATAAATAAAATATAATCTAAATAAACTAAATAAACCTAAACCTTATGTTTACTTAATTTTTTTAAAATAAACCCAAACCCTAAATAAACCTAAACCCTAAACTAAAATAAAACCCTAAACCTTAAAACTAATCCTAATTAAAACTAACCAAACCTAAAACTTAAACCTAAAATAAAACTTAAAAAACCCTAAACCCTAAAACCTAAACCATAAAAACCATATACCCCAAAACCTAAACCTAAAACCTAAAATCCTAAACCCAACACTAAACCTAAATGAAAGAACCTTGATGGTAGGGACATCACTAACTAAGCTCATCAAGATCGGTGGTGGAGGAAACTTCAGGCGGGTTATCTTAGTGGTGGTGGGGGATCTGGAGGTGCTGGTGGATATGGAGGTGGTGGTCACAGTAGTGGCGGTCATGGAGGTAGGTGGAGCAATAAAGATTACAGCTGTGGTGGTGATGGAGGGAGAGATCAAGGATATGATGGTGGATTACTGCCGAGGTGGTTTAGATGGGGAAGATGAATGCATCCGATCTGCTATGGAACTATGTCTTTATAGTAAAGATGATCCTAGTTATCTAGGGTTTTTAATTCGCTCTATGCGTACTAATTTTTTATCTATGTCATCGCTTGTGTCTTAGAAAACTTGGTGTGTTACTTGTTTGATGAAATCAAAAAGAAGAAATGTTAAATCTGAATTTGTTCTTTATTAAAAAAACAAAAATCCTAAACCCAAAATTACAACCAGAACCCTTGACCGAAAATCTCAACCTTAAACCATAAACCTTAAAATCAAACCTCTAAAACTAAACTAAACCTAAACCTAAATCCTAAACCTAAACCCTAAAACTAAACACTAAACCTAATAAACCACTAAACCCAAAACTCCACCCAAACACTAAACCTAAAACTAAACCCTAAACTAACTAAACTCTAAACCCCAAAACCCAAACCTAAACCTAAAATTAACTAAAGCCAAACCCTAAACTCAAAACCTAAACCCTAAACCCAAATTAACTCAGATCCTAAACCTAAACCCAAACCACTCCACTCTAAATCCACTAACCTGACCCTAAGCCACACTAAAACCTAAATGCCTGACTAAACTAAATAAAACCTAAAATAAAAAAATAAAACATATATAAATAAAATAAAATAAAATAAAATAAAGCCTAAATTAAACTAAAACCTAAAAAAAAAATAAAAACTAAAATAAATTAAAATAAATTAAATTAATACTTACTAACTATAAAAAAACCTAAAAAAAACTAAAATAAAATATACTTAAAATAAAATAAAACTAAATAAAAAACCAAAATAAAACCTAAAAATAAATAAAAATAAAACCTAAACCCTAAACTAAAAACCTAAACCTAAAGAAATGAAAATTAAACCTAACTAAACTAAAATAAACTAAAACCTTAAAATAATAACAAAAATAAACCTAAAATAAACAAATTAAAGACTAAACCTAAAATAAAATAAAATAAAAAAACCTAAAACTAAATAAAACCTAAAATAAAATAAATAAATAAACCTAAACCTAAAAATAATAAAATAAACTAAACTAAAACCTAAAATAAAATAAAATAAAAAAATAAAATAAAATAAATGACATAAACTAAACTAAAAACTTAAATAAAATAAAACTAAAATAAACTAAACTAAAATAAAATAAAATAAAAAACTAAATAAAATAAACCTAAAAATATAAACCTAAAAAAAAAAAAAACTTAAACCCAAAACTAAAAAACCTAAACCTAAAATAAAAAAATAAAATAAAATATAACCTATGCCTAAAACTAAAATAAACTAAACTAAAATAAATAAAATAAAACCTAAACTAAACTATATAAAAAATAAACTAAAATATAAACCTAAACTAAAATAAAATAAAAAATAAAATAAATAAAACCTAAACCTAATGAAATAAAACCTAGAAATAAATGATAAAACCTAAACATAAAAATAAAATAAATATAAAACTCAACTAAAAAATAAACCTAAACCTAAACCTAAAATAAATAAAATAAAATAAACTAAAATAAACCTAAACCTAAACTAAAAAAATAAATCTAAAATAAACCTAAAATAAAACCTAAAACATAAAGCTAAAAATAGAATAAAACCTAAACCTAAACCTAAAAAAATATAAAAATAAAACCAAGCCTAAAAATAAAATAAAAATAAAACTCAACTAAAATAAACCTAAACCTAATTGGATAAACAAAATTAAAAAACCTAAATTGAAAATAGAATACCTATAAATAAACTAAATGTAAAAAATAAAAAATAAACCTAAATAAAAAAAATAAAGTCAAATAAATAAAAATAAACTTATTAAACCTAAACCAATTGGTTTACTTAATTTTAAAAAAACCTAAACCCTAAATCCTAAAATAAATAAATCCTAAACCATAAAATACAGTAAACCCTAAAACTACTCTAAACCCTAAACACTAAACCCTAAACCCCTAAACCCTAAAAAAATAAACATTATAACCTACAAAAATAAACCATAAGCCCCCAACCCCCAACCTAAACCTAAACTCTAAACCTTAAACCCTAAAATCCTAAACCCTAAACCCTTAGAATGGGTATAACCTTGATGGCAGAAACATCACCATCAACTAAGCTCAGTCTAGATCTGCCTGTGGAGGCGAAGGCGAAGGTGGCGGTTATCACCGTGGTGGTGGATATGGAGGTGGTTGTCAGAGCAGTAGTGGTAATGGAGATGGGAGGAGCGATGAAGGTTACAATCGTTGTGGTGGCGGAGGGAGAGATCAGGGATATGATGGTAGATCCAACTACTCGAGGTGGGGGTGGTTCTGATGGGAACTAGAGAAACTAAAAAAAATGATCAATTGATTCTTTGCTATGAAATTGTCTATAATAAAGATTATCTTAGGTTTTTGATTTGCTCTATAGGTACTCAATTTTGATCTGTCGTCTCTTGCGTCTTAAAAAACTTAGGGTGCTACATAGTTTATGAAATTAAAAAGAAGAAATATTGAATCTGAACTTGTTCTCTATTAAAAAAAAGAAATACCTTAAACCCTAAACCCTAAACCCTAAACTCTAAACCTTAAACTAAAACACCTAAATCTAAACCTAAACCATAAACCCTAAAACTAAACCCTAAACAAAAACCTTATACCACAAACACTAAGCCCTAAACCCTAAACCCTAAACCTAATCCTAAACCTAAACCACAACCTAACTAAACCTAAAAACCCTAAAACCTAAAACAACCACACTAAAACATAATCTGACCCTAAACTACCTAAACTAATCCACAAAATTTAATCCTAAAAACCCTAAACTACCTAAACCTAAACTAAACTAAATTAAATATAAAAAAAAATTAAATATAAGTCTAAACTAAATAAATATAAAAATAAAATAAAATAAAAAACTACTAAACCTAAACCTAAATAAAATAATAAAAAAATAAATAAATAAAAAAACCTCACTAAAAAATAAAATAAACTAAAAAATAAAATCTAAATTAAATAAAATAAAACTAAATAAAACCTAAACCTAAAAAATAAATGTAAAAAATAAATAAAATAAACCCTAAACTAAAAAAACCTAAACCTAAAATAAAATTAAAATAAAATAGGTAAACTAAATAAAATAAACTTAAACCTAAACTAAATAAAATAAAATAAAATAAACCTAAACCTCAACTAAAAATAAACCTAAAAATATAACTAAAAAAAACCTAAAACCTAATCCTAAAAAAGTAAAACCTAAACCTAAACCTAAAAAATAAAAATAAATCTAAACCCAAATAAAATAAAATAAAAAACTAAAAATTAACCTAAACCTAAAATAAAATAAAACTAAACTAAAATAAATAAACTAAAAATAAAATAAATAAAATAAAATAAAAAAAAATAAAAATTAAACTAAAATAAATAAAAAATAAATTAAATAAACCTAAACCTTCTGGTTTACTTAATTGTAAAAAACCCTAAACCCAACCTTAAAACAGCCCAATAAAACTTAAGACCTAACTCCACCCTAAACCACAAATCCAACTCAAACCTAAACCAAATCCTGAGCCCAAACCTAATCCCTAAATCCAATGCTACCCAACCACAACCACCCTAAACTCTAAAACTAAATGTTAAAACCCTAAAACTCTAAACTCTAAACCAACACTGATCTAAACCCAAACCCTAAACCCTAAACCTACAAACCTAAATCTTAAACCCACAAAACATATAACTTAAACAACACTAAAACCCCCAAACCCTAAACTAAACCCTAACTAAACCTTAACCCAACCTTAAACCTAACCATGAATAAAGATGTCATTGGGGTAGATCAAAATGACCTATTCTAACATAGTTATGGTAGCTAAAGAAAATGTCTTTAAGAGTCTTTCCCTTGATTATTAGAGATTTAAGTAACCTAAACCCTAATTAAATCATATTATAATACCATATATTATAGTATAATGTAGCATCATATATTTTAGCATTTAGTGTTGTGTTTTTGGATGTTGTAAGATGTATTGAAATTTTGTAGTATATTATAATATGCTTATAGTCTATATTAATATAAATCATAAAATATTAATTTAATAAATCGGATGATGAAATTTGTTAAATTTAAATTGGGAATTATGTTGTAGTTCCAAAGGTGTGCTACGCCACTTATAGTCTAAATAGTAAGATTTTAAGTTCAAAATAAATATTATATGTTGTAGCATAGTATAACATCATATATCATAATATATTGTTCTATGCATTTTAAATTATTTTGGTATTTTAGAATCATGCAGTCTACACTATTATTATTTATAAAAATGTTGACTTAGACTTTAAAATGGTGGTGGCCAATTCATAATAGGTAGAGCATGGTATCATAATATATTATTTCAATTTAAAATATGTAAGTGATGACTAAAATATATAGATTTTGTTTAGACTAATTTTATGATTTTTTATCTTAAGCAATCCTTTGTAATGTGAGATGCAATATAATATAATAATATAATATGTTATAGTGTATTATAATATAGGATGCCATAACATAGTGTAGCATCATAGCATACTATTATGTATTACTACTTGTTGTTTAGCATATTTTAGTTTGTTATAGTATGATGTAGTAGAGTTTATACTAGTATAATTCATAAAAAATCTGATTATTGAGATGATGGGATTTGGCCAAATTTAAGGTAAACTTTAGGGAACATCATTAGGGGTGTGCTAGGGTGTGTCATTTAATCAAAAGAATGGAATTTTGCATCCAAAATAAATGCACATTTTTCAACCAAACTTTATAATTTTTATGCTTAAAGCGATTCATTTTAAGGTGTAATCAAAGATAATATATTATATGAAAGAATATTAAAATATAATGTACATAACAATATGACTTCACATATATATGAATGTGGTGGTGTGTTACTAAATGTTATTGTACATTTTAGTATGTTTTGCTTTTGTTATAATACATTGTGTCAAAACCTATAAAAAATGTTACTTTAAAGGTTGAGATGGAAGAATTTTTGATGACACACATGAAAACACCAAATTATGCTATTTTGTACCATTTCTAATAGAAAAAATAATAATTTTACATCCAAAATGAACATTATTCAAATTTTGAGAAAATTTTATTATTTATTCCTTTTATGTGATTCTAATGAGGTGTAATGTTAGACAATATATTTTATTATAGCAAATTATAATATCACATCATATATTATAATATAATATAGTGTGTTAATTCACACTATAATATTTTTTAGATATTGTATAGTTAGTTTGAGCTTGCACCATCAAAAATCATAAATATTGATTACAATGTTAAGATGATGTAATTTGAACAAATACAATGTTAGGCTTTTGGTTGAAGCATTAAAGGTGTGCATAAGAGAAGAAAGAAGATTTGATGAGAATTCCATGTCAAGGGCATGGAGGGAGAACCGTTAGAGGATCACACATGCATTGGACAATCTATGTTAAGGGTATAAAAGAGGAAAATCTATTTGGGATAAGGTTTGAATTTGATTTGATTATATGATTTATGGAAGGAAGATTTACTGGGGATAAGAATCTATAATCCATCAATGATTAATATCAAATAGACTTTAATTTATTTTATTTTAATTGATGTGGAAGCATATCTGGTAGATATATGGGCTTGAGTCAATTGGGGATCAAGTATATGAACCTTCCATTGGGAAGCGTTGTATCTGTTGGGATTGATTTGAGTTTGATTTGTTTGGGGATGTATTCACTAGGGATAAGTTTGGTTGGATTTCTTTATTTAGACTCTAGGGAGTTGGTTTAATTTGGCTCCACCAGGTTAGTTTTGAATTTGATTTGTTTGCTTGACTTATTTAAATATGATTGGTGCTCCACTGGAGAAGAGTGTGATTTAACTCCGGAAAATTGGGTTTAATTTAATTTGAGTTAATGTATGGACCCTGTGTGTGATAGACCCCGAGAAGGGCTATATTAGCCTTAACCTACCTCGTTTACAAATCCAAAGGGATAGTCTACCACTTGGAGTAGCCAACCTAAGATTCCTTTGTGTATAGCATGTGCTAGAAGATGGCATAGCATGACATCTTCCAAAGTGAGGAACAATCATTGGGGTGACCTATTGGATGCACAATCAAACTTGACTAGGCGACTCGAATGAATCTGTGGGACTTATTTCAACTCAAAAGTACTTAGGATTAATTTTATCTTAATTTCATGTGATTTTATATGGTTTATTTGGAGTAGTTTTATTTTGAATTGATGGCATATCCACTAGAGATGTGACCTTGATCAAATTTGATAGATTTAATTTATGAACCATGTCTGTGTGATGGACCAAGAAGAGGCTATATCAAACTTGTCCTACCTCATTTACAAATCCAAAGAGATAGTCTACTCTGGCTAGCCAAACCTAAGGGGTTGCCTTTTGATGTGCAACCTCTGAAGAGGGCTTAGCGGACTTACATCTTCTAAAGCAGGAACAACTGGTGACTTGTTGGTTGCACAAATTGAACCCCACTTAGGGGTGACAGTGAATGTCGGGGACTTATATCAACTCAAGAGTAGTCAGGCGATTCCTATAGGGAGTTTTGTTAATAATGCCCTAAAGATAAGATGCCTGCTTAAGAAAAGATACCACTAGGGGTGTCCTCCTAATCAACAAGTGAATATATATTTTGTTTATATGTTTACGTGGACCCTGTTGGTGTGTGAGGGACCACACAGAGAAGGGCCTATATCAGCCTTAACCTATCTCAGATTTACTAGAACAAGGGAGAACCTACATCCATGATGAATTCTCTAACCAAGTGGTTACTAGAAAGAACTCCATTCGATAGTAACACGGGAGTGTCTAAATGGGGTTACAAAGGATGTGATCGAATATAGTGCTCATAGGGAGGTCTTTGCTAAGGGCATTATCTTGAGCCACGAAAAAAAAAAATAGGTGTGCTGTGGCCAAAAGATGAAATCATAGACTTACATCTGCCATGAGTGGTGTATCCTAAGGTGCAAGAACCAACCAACCTAATGTGTTTCTGACAGCATGGGTAGTGTATTAATTAGCATAGTGAGAACCAACTAATCTTAGGTGATTTTCAATGTAAAATGATTAATCTGGAAAGAAAGCATGTAGTCTTACAACTTTTTAAGTGGAACTGATCATCATCAGTAGGAGATGCTATCTCGACCTACTAAGTGGGTTGCCCCTGGAAGGACTAGACCCATCAAGAGGAACATGCCGCTAGGGGAATTATCCTAAACTTCAAATATACTCGAGCCAGTCAGTTCATGAAGGATAATATAACAAGAAAGCATAGTAAACACACATCCTCTTAAATGAAGCCGACATGAGGTAGCTTACCGGCCATCCAGTAAGGCCTACCAAACTAATAAGTCATCAGGAAAGAAGTGTAGCATACTTACATCCTCCAAACAAGAAAACCACGAGTGACACTAGTAGGGTAGCACGTCAACCTAGCTAGAGTGAGTGTTGTTGGGGGAATTATCTCAACTCAGAGTAGTCCGAGATGAAAGATATATATTTATTTTATATGTTTATGTGTAGTTCATATTTGTGTTGTGTTAATGAAAGATTGGATGTCATTCAGATTCCTTACACCTATCCTAAACACATCATGGTGAATTCAAAAATAAGAATACATTCAACATGGAAGAGATTGAATTAGATAAAGAATTTTCATTGATGATAATTATTTTCAAATATGATTTATAATATTTTTTAAGTAGAGCCTGTTGATTGGAAGCATTGGGAACTATCCATTATGATTAATAAGTTGATAAGATCCTCCTTGGTAGGCCTTCTCTATGGCAAGGGCCTTCCCAAGGGTTCAAACATGCCTCCCATCCCATGGCAACAATCAATCTCCTTGGAACTAAAATAAGCTCTCCTACTTGAAAAGTTCTAGGATAAACCAACTTATTGTGAGCTTGAATCATTTTAGCTTTGTACATCAAGAGGTTTTGTCATGCCCAAGTTTCTTTCCTCCAATCCTTGAGCTCTTCTTAACATGACATTTCTTCTATTGTGATCTTTACCCTATCCTTAGTGATGGGAGTTGAACTTCTAATGGTAGAACAGCTTCGGACCCATACAATAATAAAGAAAGGAGTAGACTGAGTTGGAGCTCTATATGTGGTGCGGTAAGCCCACAATGCTTCAACTAAATGCTCATTCCATTATTTATTATTACTGTTGAGTGTCTTATTTAGTATTTGGATGAGTGTTTTATTGAAGGCTTCTGATAAGCTGTTTGCCCTCGAGTAGTTGATGGTAGAATATCTCCAATCTATGTTATGTCTCTGGGCAATGTTGTTGAACTTAGTGCTCTTGAATGCAGTACTATTATCAGATATAATTCATCGAGACACTGCAAACCTATACACAATATGGTTCCTAAAAAACTAGAGCACATGCATGACCTCTCTGAGAGGAATCAACTTCGCCCATTTGGAAAAGTAGTTAGTAGTAGTTAAGATGAACCAATGAGCCTTGGAAGATGGAGGATCAATTGGATGCACTATGTACAACACTGAATGAGGCCAATGTAGGATGTAGAATGTTGGGTGGTTGATGAAGGATCAGACCATGTATTCGACATTGGTGGCATCACTTAGCCATATCCATAGAATCTTTGATCATTGACGGCCAGTAGTATCCTAGTCTCTTGATTTTAGCTTTCACCTTCAGACCAGAATGGTTGGCTCCACATAATCCTGAGTGTACCTCAATCATGATGTTAGAGGCTTTGTGCTTGTCTAAAGAAATCATCACATATGATAGGCTGTTACAAGACACCATCCACAAGAGCATAGAAAAGTGCTCTTTATTTCATCTGATGGGCTTAAGACTTCTCTTGAGATAATTTTCCTTTATTTAGGTAATCTATGAATGGTTGCCTCTAATGTAACTCCTCATCATTCTTGGAAATGGAAACCTCCCCTTAAAGAGAATACTTTTTGATGAGTTCAATATCAATAAGGGATAACACTTATCTATTTTGGACCTTTATTGATATGAACTCATCCTCCGTACATGCCAACTCCTTGGCAAGCTTGGTTAATGTATATGCTATGGCGTTATCACCTCGAGGAATCTTATAAATGGTAACCACTAGGATTTGGGCCAACAACTCCATGGTGTACTTATGGTAGTGATGGAGCTTGGGCTTTTTAACCATATAAAACCCAAGGATTTGGTTGATCACTAGCAGAGAATCCTCGAATATATTGATGCTCTAACCAGGTAAGATATTTTTTTAATTGGGACGATGCTGGCTAACCAGGTAGGATATTTTTTTCTCAAATGAAGCCAGCATCAATTAGTTTCTTGACTTCAAAAATGAGATGTTATTCTATGTCTAATTGCATCAATCTAAGAGCTTGTTTGATATGGTTAGCAGTAAGCTCTATTGCTAATTTATCTACTGCAATGTCAGAAGCCAATCTAAGCATCTCTTCATAGCTCCATGCAAAGTAGTCTTTAAACTTAGTTAATAACTTAACTAAGTCATTGGTTTCAATTTCATTCAACAAAGAACTGATGTATGTCAGGCGTAGATCTCCATCAATTCTTAAGTTGATTTCCTAAAGCTCATCGATGGTTGACTTGATCTCTTCTTTGAACTCTGGCAGTGCATCTTTGACTTCAAAATCACTTAGATCATCTAAAGTTTCTAAGCACAGCTCCTCATATGACTTAATGTGATTTGAAAATAACCTATCTAATTCCAAATAAATGGTGATGACTAAGTAGTAATAATCATCATCAACTGGACTCAATGTACCAAATCCTAGTCCCGATCTTGATTGATCGCTTTTGTATTTGTTCTTCCATATTCTTTCAAAGAAGTCTGACCTGTGCTTTGACCAAGTATGTGGGATTAACCCTTTCTTTGCTAAATTATGCACACAAGGCAAGTACCAATCAAAAGGTAATTATATTTTATATGAATCATCCTCAAGTTTTACATCAACTTCTTGACTTGAGGATGATACTCGAAAAGACTAAGTCTTCACACTTGTGAATGACTTAGGGAATTCCTTAACTACCAAACCCTCAGCTTTTCGAGAGAAAAGTAGGGTTAGAGCTACGGTTCCCAACTGATGCTTAACTGTTTACATATAGAGATGGATACATTAATGCTTTGCTTTAGAGACTAGTCTTCATCGCTATCTGGTTCAAGTGTCACCTCCAAAGGAATCTACTACTGGGAAGAGTTGGCTGGTGTGCTACCCATATAAGACTCATCCTACGAACTATATTATAAGTATATATGGATAGCAGGTGTACTCCTGGTAGTTAGGACATATCTTCTATTGGGTGGCCAATAAGGTGGTTTTCCAGGGCGACTCTGGCCTCTTCCTCCTCAACTGGTGGAGGTCGTCATCCTACCCATATGTTTGAATGGAATAATGAACTGTGGGTGGAATCTAATGTCAGGTTCCATTTCCTCTTCCAAGTCTATTTCTGCTCCCTTATATTTTATTTTTCATTTTCTCTTTTATTTTTTTTCCTCTTTCTTTTTCTTTTTATTTTTTTTTTCATTTATTTTTAAACTTTGGCCAAGTTCACGAGAATAGACTTGTTTATTTTGAGGGAGGTAGTAAGCCGCATCCTCATATATGCCGACCTCATGAACTATAAATGGCTTGAGATCTCCTTTGACACAGTGAGCGATCCCACCTCTCACAAACTTCATAAATTGATGTAGAGAGGATGGAACTATATTGTTCTCATGTATCCATGGTCTCCCAAGCAAAGCGTTGAAAGATGTAACAGAGTCTATAATGTGAAACTTGGCTTCAGTCTTCCAATCATTTATCTCTAAGGGAAACACTATGGAACCTAAAGCCTGTTGACTTTACTTCTAGAGTGCGGATTCAATCTTCCCATCTTAGACTTACGAGTTTTCTAGACACTAATTTCATCCCAGTCATCACTTCAATTAGGTAAACACTTAACCTAAGCCTAAAGACTTAGAATGGTTAACCATAGGATTACATTTTGCTTTAGGGATTAGGATAATCAACCTACTCTACAACCCAAACCCAATCCATGTTCACCTTCTCAAACCAAACCTCAAGTTCAATTCAAACATCAAATTCCAATCCAATTCCAAAACCAAATGATTGAAGCCCATGATCAAATCGAAACTTGAAACCCTTCTAAAGCTAGATGACCTATCCATTGGACTTAATCAAATCATAATCCAAATCAATCCAAAATCAATTGATTTTCTCATAATCAATTTATATCTTCAATCATCTTCCTAAATATAAATCAAATCTACATTCAAATGATCAAAAACAAAATCAAACTAAATCAAATTAAATTAAAATCCTTCCTAAGCCATATGACCTATCCCGTGGACTTAGCCAAATCTTAATCCAAATCAAGTCAAACTCAATTGATTTTCTTACAAATTAATCATATTTTCAATCATCTTTACAAATTTAAATGAAATATGCATTTAAATCATCAAAACTAAATCAAACCAAATTAAAATCCAAACCTACGCCACATGACCCAACTCCATGGACTTAGCCAAATTCCTTCATTCCAAAACACAAATTCAATTGATTTTCTCATGAATCAATCATACCTTCAATCATATTCACAAATATAAATGAAATCTATGATTATCAAGCCAAAACAAAATCAACCCAACTCAAACCCAACTTAACCCTTTTGACTTGAAATGTTCAAATGAACCAAAACCCATTTGAACCCAAACCAATTGTAATTGAAATTATATATCAATCCCAAATCCATATAAAACTCAACTAAGTCAAACTCAACCAAAATTAAGCCCATTCCACTTGATTGGTCCAAAGTGGCAATTTAACCTATTTGAGCCAAGTTCTAATCCTACACAAATTAGAGTGAACCAAGCCTATCTAAACCTCCCATCATGATTATTGATCACCCTAAGTTGATCAATTATCACAAATTGGGTCAAACCAAGTCAACTTGGTCATTTGACCAAGTCAACCCCTTAACCCATATGAATCCAAACTAGCCAAATTGCAACCTATGCCAAATCCCTTGAAACTAATGATTCATAACAAATCAAAATAAATATTTGAATATGACTTGACCTTCAATTGAGTCAAACCAAACCCAATTATTCCTCTTGACCCAAGTTGACCCAAATTGACCTAAAAAACCAAATTGGGTCAAATTAAAATATAAACTAAATTGATTACAACCAAATGGCTCAAGTTCATTCCAAATTGATTATTGAACTTGACCAAAGCTATGAATGGTCCCAATTGACCTACTTAGTCTAAATTGACCTAAAGGTTCAAGTTGGCATTAATCAAAGCCAAATCCAAATTAATTGTAACCAAAGCCAACAATCATCTTCAATTGTTCAGCTAAACCCAAACCAACACCCAACCCAAGTTAATAATTTGGCCAAATTGGTCAACTTAACCCATTTGACCCAAATGAATTCAAATGAGCCAAAATCAAATCTAAGCCAAACTAAACAAAACAAATTGAACCAAACCAACCCAAATGATCATATGAACTTGACCCAACCTTGGTTTGACCCAATTTGACCAATCGGTCAACTTGACCCAACCTAACCTAATTTGGCCTAAATGAGTCAAATTGAGCCAAACCTAACCAAATCAACTCCAATTGACTTGAAACTTGGGCTAACCCACTTTTGGCTCATTTCAAATCTTCCCAAATCAAATCCAATGCCAAATGATCATTCTACCCTTAGGTCAAGGACATCACATGAGACAAATCACCCATGTAAGTGGTCATTACCATTCCTTGGCCACTTGGTACTCTCCCAATGGTCCACCTAGGCACTTAGGACACTTCCCAACATGACCCAAGGGGTTGTTGGGTTGGCCATAACCCATGGGTGGTGAAATCACCTCACCTTACCCATTAGAGCATTTTAAACCCATAAGACACCCATGATTCCTCCTTGGCAGCCACTTCCAAACCTTCAACTATCCAAGCTGAGCTAACTCACCTCCTCCCTCCCACACACAACTCCTTGAGATGGGATGACCACCGGAAGTAAAACCCGATCCCACCTTCCAATCAAGAAGGGGGTATACACCCCTTGTTTCCACTCAAACACACACAAAATCATTCCTCATAGCCCTAGCTACCCAATAAGCTATTAGATATTCCCTAAGATCTCAAGCTCATTCCTCGATCAAAAAATGCTACTATCTCATTCCCAAAATAGACACTCCCATTTTGACCTAACTTCCCATTTCTCCATCAAACTCAAATTAACTTTGCACACCTTCCCTAGGCCTCATCGAAAGCAAGAATGAATCATCTCCCAAGCTTCCCAAGAACCGGAGGTGGGACTTCGATCAAAGTGGAGCTCCAAATCATCAATTCATGGCCTTCCGAGTGAACATCAAGGAATTGATCCAATTGCTGCTCGACAAGGCTTCATCTCCACTAGATGAAGCTTCCTCAATCATTCGAGCCACCAGTCTTAAGCTCTAACAAGGTATGCTTCCATAACCGACCAGGCAAAAAATGGGTTGGAGCTTTTGAAGAAAGATGCATCTCGTGATCTTGACCATTTGATCCTCCATCGATGTCATGAAGGTGTGGATCCTTTTGGAGTTGATCCGCGGAGTAAGCTTGGATCAAGTGAGCAATATGCACTCCTCTCACGAAGTGACGCATCTCGCATGATCATAACGAACGGTAATGATTAGATATGCTTGATCGATTTGATTTAACTCTATTAAGTGGATTATTAATCGATCTAAGGCAAAAAGCATGTCCATCTTTGCCAATGGTGCTAAGTCGCTAAGTTTTAAAGAATCCCACTCTCATGGAAGGCACATCGCTAACCTGACGGTGCCAATGACAGTTTTAATTAGACTTAATTAATCATTTTAATGACCAAACTTCTAAAAATTATAAACAAATCATAGAGAAATAAACAAAATGTAAATAAATACCCCTTTAAAAAAGTATTTTAGAGGAGAATTAATTAAACCGATCTTAACTAATTTTGAATAATAATAAAGTTTAATTACAAAATTATTTAGCTTAATTACTTTTTAATTACTTGAGCAATTAATCCCAAATTTTGTGGGTTAATTTAATGGGTTGACCTCAGCCTCCTATGATTTTGTTGGAATTTATTGCTCACTTAATTAAAATAATTGACTAATTAAACCTTAATTACTCTTTTAATTAATTAATTAATGAAATTGGTTAATTAATTTTTAAATCATTGTTCCAAGTGAACTAAGGAATAGGTTGGGACCCCTTTCCCAAGTTCATTTCACCTTTCTTAAAATGAAATTAATTAAGATTTAACCAATTAATTAAATCAAATTGAAATCATAATCACATAAGACCTTAATTAATTAAATCATGATCTTTAGTTATTTAATAACCTAAAGGAGTTTAATGAAATTATGGTTATTTCACATGTGTGAGAAAACCATATGAGTAATTAATTAAGTCCCTAAATCTAATTAACTATTAATCTTGAGCAAATTGCATGTGTGACAAATCCATTACAAGTTTATTTTCCATGTTTATCATGTTGGCTCATAATTATTTAGTTAATTACTTTAAGGTGACATTAATAAGGGTAATTAATTCAACTAATTAAGGGTTCAACTTAATTATCCCATAAAATTAACTTAATTACATTCCCTAAAGTAAAATCAAATCACTAATGTGGGAATGGGTTTAAAACAACAAGTGATGATTTCTCTTCTCCTCTTTAAATCAAATAAAATCCAAAACTTAATTAATAAAGACGCTTTGGTTTTCTTTAAATAATCTTATTTGATATGATTGCCCTTAAGAATTAGTTTGGTTGAATGAATCACATGCTTATATTTGGTTGTCCTCTTTCCAATCAAGTTAAATTTGGTATGTCATTTGAATTCATGCATCCATCTTTTCAAAATCAAGTAAAATAAAAGGGATTTCCTTTATATAAGCAGCATGTGTTGATTTAATTTAATATATGCGACTAATATTAGTATTAAATCCAAATGTATTTTTCAAAAGCTTATAAATGAATAATAATATGTATGATGTGTTATAAAACATACATAAGAAATTTTATGCTTAAGTGTATGAATGTTGAGTTCACTTTCCTATTCATGTGTTGAATTATATAAGATTGCATGGTAATTGGTATATAGTCTGACATGGGAACATGAAAAAGGAGGTCATTTGATTACCCCACTTCCTAGTTTGTTACTTGCTGAAATTGAAAAAGAAGAAAATGTTGAATCTAATTTGTCTCTTTAAAAATAAACCAAAACCTAAACCCTAAAGTTAAACCTTAACCCTAAACCTAAAACCTAAACCCTAAACCCTAAACCCTAAAAACTATAAATCATAAACCCTAAACCCTAAATCATAAACCCTAAAGCCAACAACCTTAAACCCAAAACTTAAACCCTAAACCCTAAACCCTAACCCTAAACCTTAATCCCTAAAACTCTAAACCCTAAAGTTAAACCTAAACACTAAAATCTAAAACCTAAACCTAAAATAAAATAAAATAAAATAAAAAAACTAAACTTAAACTTAAAAAATAAATAAATAATAAAATCCCTAACTCAAATACTAAAACCCTAAACTAACCTAAACTCTAAACTTAAACCAAAACCTAAACCTAAACCTAAACTTAAAACCAAAACCTTAAACCTAAACTTAAACCTAAACCTAATCCCTAACTTAATGCTCTAGAACCCTAAACCTTAAACCAAACAAAACCTAAACCCTAAATTATAAATCTAAATAAAATCTAAACCCTAAACCCTAAACTAACCCTAAACATTAAGCTAACCCTAAACCACAAACACTAAACCCTAAAGACCATAAACCCTGAAGCCTAAACTCCTAAACTCTAAAACTTAAACCCTAAACCCTAAACCCTAAACCCTAAAACCTAAATCCTAAACTAAATAAACCTAAAAATAACATAAATAAAACCTAATAAAAAAAAAAAAAAACCTACACTAAAACCTGAACATAAACCTAACAAAATTAAAATAAATTAATAAAACTAAACTAAAATAAAATAAATAAAAACCTAAACTAAACTAAAAAATAAAATAAACCTAAGAATAGAAAACCTAAATAAAATAAAATAAAACTTAAAATAAAAGTAAAATAAACCTAAAATAAACCTAAAATAAAATAAAATTAAATAAAAACCATAAAGCTAAAAAATAATCCTAAAATAAATAAAAAATAAAACCTAAACCCAAAATAAAAAGAAAGGCCTAAACATAAAATAAAAAATATTAAATATAAAATAAACCTAAATCTAAATTAAAATAAATAAAACCTAAACCTAAAATAAACTAAACCTTAACCTAAACCTAAACTAAATAAAATAAAACCTAAAAAAAATTAAAACCTAAACCTAAACCTAAAAAAAAAAAACCTAAAAAAAAACTAAACCTAAATAATAAAAAAATTAAAACTAAACTAAAAAATAAACATAAACCTAAACCTAAACCTAAAAATAAACAAAAATAAGAAACCTAAACCTAAACACTAAATGCTAAACCAAAAATCCTAAACCCTAAACTACAACTTGAACCTTAAACCTAAAACCTAAACCCTAAACCCTAAAACCCTAAAACATAAACCATAAACTCTAAACCAAAAAAAAAATCCTTAAACCCTAAACCCTAAACCCCAAACCCTAAACCCTAAACCCTAAACTAACCCTAAACCCTAAAAAGCTAAAAACCTAAACCTAAACTAAATAAAACCTACAAATGAAATAAATAAAAAAACTTAAACTAAAATATATTAAGAAAAATAAAATAGAATAAAAACATAAACTAAAAAAAAAACCTAAACCTAATTCTCAAAAGAAAATAAATTAAATAAAAAAAGATAAACTAAAGTAAAATAAATAAAAATCTAAACTAAACTAAAAAAACATAAATCAAGGAAAAACTAATCCTAACATAATAATAAAATAAACCAAAAATAAAATAAAATATAAACTAAATAAAAATCTAAAGATAAATAATAATCCTAAAAGTAAAACTTAAAAATAAATAAAAACAAAACTGAACCCTAAACTAAAAAAAATTTAAAATAAAGATAAAATAAAAGTAAAATAAAAAAAATAAACTAAACTAAAAAACCTAAACCTAAACTTAAACTATATAAAATAAAATAAACTAAAAATAAATCTAAACCTAAATAAAAAATAAAACCTAGAAATAAACTTAAAATAAAAATCTAAAACCCAAACATAAACCTAAAAATAAAAAGTAAAACCTAAACCTAAAAAATAAAATAAAAATAAAACTAAACTAAAAAATAAACCAGAACCTAAACCTAAACCTAAAAAATAAGCTAAAATAAATAACCTAAACTAAAATAAATAAACCTAAAATAAATGAAGTAAACTAAATAAAAATAAAAATAAACCTAAATCAAAACAAAAAATAAAATAAATAAAAAATAAACTAAATATACTTAAACCAACTAGTTTACTTAATTAAAAAAAAAAAAATAATAAAATAATAAAAAAAACCCTAACCCTAAACCCCTAAAGCTTAAAACTAACCCTAAACCCCTAAATCCTAAACTTACTATCATAAACCCTACACCTTATAGCTTAAAACCCTAAACCCTAAACCCTAAAATCCTAAACATTAAACACTAAACCCTAAACCTTAAACTAACCATAAATGCTAAACCCAAAAACTAAAACCATACTAATCCTAAAGTAAAACTCTAAAACCTAAACCTAAACTAAATAAATAAACCAAAAACTAAAACACTAAACCCTAACTAAACCCTAAACCTAAAAAATCCTAATAATAAACCTAAACTAATCTAAACTAAAAAACTAAAACAATAAACTCTAAACCTAACCTAAACCTATAAAAAACTCAAACTAAAATAAACTTAAATCAGAGAGCTCTTAAACCTTAAAACTAAACCCAAACAAATAAACCCTAAAATAAAAATTAAAACCTAAACTCAGAACCCTAAAAATATATCAAAATAAACTAAAACTCTAAACCTTTAAACCCAAATAAAACTATTAAAACCAAGTAAGCTAAAATATAAATAAATCCTAAACCCAAACCTAACTTGGGCTTTAATTAAAATAAATTTAAACCTAGCAGAACTAAA
>CM038222.1:157855004-157904605 GCA_021442155.1 Cymbidium sinense | reverse complement strand
TGGTTGCTTTGGTGGTTGCTACTTGATGGTTCCTTTTTTTTTTCTGCCTGGGTTATTTTGGTTTTTTTGGCCTGGTGGCTGCTGTTTTCCTGGCTGGGTGATTATTATTGCTTGGCTATTTTTGGTGACCTTTATTTGGGTGGTTGCTTTGCCTACTATTTTCTGTATGGGGTTTTCCATATCTCTGGGCTGGTTGCTTCCTTAAGTGTGTTGGATTTTTCTTCTTGCTGATGGTTGGTTGGGTGGAGCTAGGTTGGGTCTAATTTTATCGCTTTTGGTGGTGGCGGTGGAGAATTGGTGGTCTACTTTTGGATTGGATTTGGCAAGGTGGAGGTTATTTGTTGACTATTATTTCTTCTTTTTTTGTGGATTGGGTTTCAGTAGTTAGTTTTGCTGGTTTGGGTTTATTTCTTTTGGTTGTGGTTTGACCTCTTCCATGGTCTTCCTCTCTTGGCTACTTTCATTTTGTTATTATTTTGGGTTGGCTGGTTGATGGTTGTTTAGTGGCTATTATTTTTCTTTGGGATTTGGTGACTTGGTTTGGTGTATTGCTGCCTAACTTGGTTGTGGTTATGATGCTTGCACTCATTGATATTGCTCCTCTTTTTTGCTATTGGCTTTGGTGGTGTTCCTGTATTCTTGCTCATGGATGGATTTTAGTCAGTCTTAGCAGTCTTTGCTCCATTTTATTTTTGGTTGGCTATTTACCTCACCTGGATCATAATTTTTGCTACTTTGGTTGGGTTTGGTGGATGCTATTGTTTGCTTCTACACTTTTCCTAGTTGTCTTGGGTGGTTTTGGCATGATGGATGTTGTTGGTCTTTTCATTGATTTGGATTTTCTCTTGCAATGGTGGTTGGCTGGGAGGCTATGTTGGATGGCTAGGTTGGTTGGCTATTTTGGCTGGCTGGGTTGGTTGGATGGGTGGCTATTTTGGCCTTTCTTTCCCACTCTATTGGTACTAGTTGGCCTTTTGGCTTCTATTATGGTTCTCCTCTCTTGGTTGTTCTGCTTCCCTAGCTTGGGTGATGACCTTTGACATTTCTTGTTTGCTTGTGGAGGACATGAGTTCTTGTGTTTTTTTTTTTTGGTTTTTTTGGTTTGTGTTGTTAAGGTCATGATGCTTGCTCCCTTTGATGTTGCTATTCCTCTTTGGTGGTGGCTTTGGTGGTGTTCTCTTGTCTTGTTGTTATCACGATGGTTGGTTGATTTTCTACCTTATTGGGCTTATTTATTTTGGTGGCTTTATGGTTGGCTATTATGTATTTGCTTGGAGAGTTTGTAGCCTTGCGGGATGATGGACTTTGGATGATGGGCTACAAGAGGTATCTTTGGCAATGATGTCCTTGATGTTTCCCTCTTTCTCTTATTGGTAGTAGCTATATGTAATTGTAACCCTTCTTGAAGTTTGGATGCTTACATATAGTGTTGCTCTTGAGATGATTATGGAGCGACCTTTTCTTTACTTCTGCTCCTTTTCTTTGCTCATACTCTTTATGTTTGCTTAATTGTACTCATTCTTTCATTAGTATGTTGCAGATTTCTTTTATAGGTTGGGAGAATCTTGCAGGTGGATCTTGCTAGTATCAAAAGGACCTAATGGATGTTGTTGTTGTGCACATGGATCAGTTGTTGTTTTTGATTTGGTTTTGCTTTTTCTTTTCTTTTTTTCTTATATTTTTGTAATAGTTAGGGGGTTTATCTCTTTAGGAATTATTGTAGCTCTTTAAGAATTGGTTTATAGATTTACCCCTCTGGGACATTGTACTTTTTCTTTGTGATAATAAAATTCCTTAATTCCCTAAAAAAACCCTAAACCCTAAACCCTAAAAAGCTAAAAACCTAAACCTAAACTAAATAAAACCTAAAAATAAAATAAATAAATAAACCTAAGCCAAAAAATAAATAATTAAATTAAATTAAAACAAAAACCTAAATCTAAACTAGACCCAGAACCTAAACCTACAAAAATATAAAATATAAAATAAAATCTAAACTATAATAAAATAAATAAAAAGCAAAACTAAACTAAAAAATAAAAAACCTAAATAAAATAAAAACTAAACCTAAAATAAAATAAAATAAACCTAAAATAAAATAAAATAAAACCTAATAAAACTAAACTAAAAAAAAATAAAATAAATAAAAACTAAACTCTAAACTAAAAAAACCTAAACCTAAAATAAAAAAATAAACTAAACTAATCTAAATAACTAAATAAAATAAATAAACTAACTTAAACTAAAATAAACATAAACTAAAAACATACTAAACTAAAAAATAAACTAAAATAACCTAAAATAAAACCTAAAACCTAAACCTAAAAATAAAATAAAACCTAAACCTAAACCTAAAAATAAAATAAAACCTAAACCTAAAATAAATAAAAAAATAAAACTATAAAAATAAAACTAAACCTAAAAATAAATAATAAAAAAACTAATAATAAATAAACTAAATAAATACTAAACTAAATAATAAAATAAAAATAAAATAAAATAAATAAACTAAATATAAAACTACTAGACCTGCTTGATTTAAAATAAATAAATAATATAAAAAACTGACCTAAACTAAACCACTTACAACCACCACCCTCTAAACACTCTGGGCTAAAAACTCTAAACCCTAACTAACACCTAAACCACTGACCACTACTGACCTATCACTGACCTCCCAAAGCATAAACCTCAACCCTAACCTCCTAATCCTGACCCCCACCCACCACTAAACCACTAAACTAAAGTTAAATAAAATCTAAACCTAAAACCTAAACCTAAACCTAAAACTAAGAATGGGAGAACTTGGCGGCAAGAACATCACCTTCTAAGGCGTTTAGATCGGTGGAGGTGGAGGTGGAGGAGGAACATTATCTGATGGTTGTGGGGGGATCTAGAGGTGCTGGTAGATACGGAGGTGGTGGTCGGAGTAGTGGTGGTTATGGAAGCGGGAGGAGCGATGGAGGTTACAACCATGGTGGTGGTGGAGGGTGAGATCGGGGATATGATGATGGATCTCGCTTCTCGAGAGGCCTGGGTGGTGCTAATGGGAACTGAAGAAATTGAAGAACGGCCAATCCGATTTGCTGCTTATGGAAATGTGTCTTTACATTAGAGACGGTTCTAGTTATCTAGGGTTTTTTATTTGGTCTATGTGCTCATTTTTTATCTATGTTGTAAACATGTTTTAGAAAACTTGGTGTGTTACTTGGTTGATGAAATCAAAAAAAGAAATGTTGAATCTTTGTTCTCTATTAAAAAAAAAAACCTTAAACTCTAAACTAAAACCTCAAAACCCTAAACCTAACCCCAAAACCTAAACCCTAAACCCCTAAACCAAAACCCTAAACCCCAAACTAAACCCACAAAATCAAACTGAGCCCAAACCAAACCTAAAACCCACCCAAAATCCCTACCACCCCAAACTAACCCTTAAACCTAAACCATAAAGCTAAAAGCTAAACCTAAACTAAATAAAACCTAAAATAAAATAAATAAAAAAAATAAAATAAAATAAATAAATAAAATATAAAATAAAATAAAATAAAATAAAATAAACTAAAAATAAACTAAAAAGCTAAAGCTAAAATAATAAATAAAACTAAACTAAAAAATAAAATAAATAAAACTTAACTAAAATAAAAATAAAAATAAATAAAAATAAAACTAAAAGAAATAAAATAAAATAAAAAAAATAAAATAAACCTAAAAAATAAACTAAAATAAAATAAAAAAAACCTAAACTAAAAAAACTAAAACTAAATCTAAAACAAATCTAAACTAAACTAAAATAAATAAAACCTAAACTAAACCCAAAATAAACTAACCTAAACAAAATAAAATAAAATAAACTAAAAAACCTAAACCTAAAATAAAAATAAAACCTAAATAAACCTAAAATAAAAAAACCTAAATAAAATAAACTAAACTAAACCTAAAATAAAAAAATAAAACTAAACTTAAAATAAAATAAATAAAACTCTAAACTAAACCAAAAAATTAAACTAAAATAAACCAAAAATAAAGGTAAATAAATCTAAAATAAATAAACTAAACTAAATAAAATAAAATAAACCTAAATAAAAATAAAATAAACTAAATACTAAATAAACAAATATGGGTTTACTTAATTTTAAAATAAAAAATCCTTAAACCCTAAATCCTAAATCCTAAATCTAAACCCTAAACCTAAACCAAACCCTAAACCCTAAACCTAACCTAAACCCTAACCCTAAACTAAACCAAAACTAACCAAACCCCCTAACCACCTAACCTACAAACCAAACTAAACTAATATAAATGAAAAATAAACTAAATCATAAAACCTAATAAACCTAAACTAAACCTAAACTAGAATGGGGAACCTTGATGAAGGCCAGTCGGCGTCTAGATTGGGAAGGCGATAGATCGGTTAATGGTGGTGGTGGATCTAGAGGTGCTAGTGGATATGGAGGTGGTGGTGGTGAGTAGTGGTTATGGCGGTGAGGAGGAGGGAGGTTAGGTTAATCGTGGTGGCGGAGGGAGGATAGGGATATGATGGTGGATCCCACTACTTGAGAGGCAGGGGTGGTTTGATGGGGGAGATTGAAGAATGGTCAATCTATCTGGTTATGGAATTGTGTCTTTAGAGTTTGAGTTTTAATTTGCTCTATGCGTGCTCATTTTTTATCTTTGTCATCACTTGTGTATAAGAAAACTTGGTGTCTTACTTGGTTGATGAAATCAAAAAGAAGAAATGTTGAATCTGAATTTGTTCTCTATTTAAAAAAAAACCAAACCCTAAACTAAAACGAACCTTAAACTTAAACCTAAACCTAAACATAAACACTAAACCACAACCCACAAAACCTAAACCCTAAAACCTAAACCCTAAATCCTAAACACAAAAACCTAAACCACAAATCCTACCCTGACCCTAAACCCCACCCTAAAATTGAAACCCTAAAAACTCCAAACCTAAACCCTAAACCTAAACCCTATCCACCTAAAGCTAAAACCAAAACCTAAACTAAATAAAACCTAAAAATAAAATAAATAAAACCTAAGCCAAAATAAAATAAAAGAATAAAATAAATTAAAACTAAAAAAACCTAAATCAGACCTAAACCTAAAGAATATAAAATAAAAATAAAACTAAACTATAATAAAATAAATAAAACATAAACTAAACTAAGAAAATAAAAAATAAAATAAAATAATAACTAAACTAAAATAAAAAATAAAATAAAATAAAATAAAATAAAACTAACTAAAAAACCTAAACTTATAAAATAAACTTAAAAATATAAAATAAAACTAAACCCTTAACTATAAAAACTAAACCTAAAATAAAATATAAATAAACTAAACCTAAAAAAATATAACCTAAATAAAATAAACCTAAAATAAACTACATAAAATAAATAAATTAAAATAAACTTAAACCTAAACTAAAAAAAAAACTAAAACTAAAATAAACCTAAAACCTAAACCTAAAATAAAATAAAACTTAAACCTACCTAAAAAAATAAAAAAAATAAAATCTAAACTAAAAATAATTAAAATAATACTAAACTAAAATAATAAACATAAACCTAAAGCTTAAACTAAAATAAACTAAAATAAAACTAAACTAAAATAAATAAAGTAAACTAAATAAAATAAAATAAACCTAAATAAAAAAAATATAAATAAAATAAATAAAAAAAAATAAATTAAATAAAATAAATGAACCTAAACATCTTGGTTTACTTAATTTTCTAAAAAACCCTAAACCCAAACCCTAAAGGCCTAAACCATAAACCACTAAACCCTAAACCTAAATCACATACCTTAAACCCCAAACCTAAAATACTACTAAACCCTAAACCACAAACCTAAAAACTAAACCTAAACTAAGAGATTTGGCTACAAATGATTAGCTGAATTTTTTTCTTATATGACAAAAATGTATGAGCTTTATATGCCATAGTAGACCGCCTCTCTCAAGTTTCATAGAGATCTTTGAAGGGGCTTCCTATTCTGGACAAATGAAGAACGAATCTATTTAATTTTGAGACACCTAAGTGTCCATCGTGAGCAATCTTCTTACATGCGGTGATAGCCTATCTGATCATAGAACTCTTCTTTAATCGATATTATCTTCTTAACTACAACACCTTCAATTTAATAGATATGTCGAAGAGCTAAATTTGCACTTTAAAAATATCTCTCTAGTAGGATTTCAATGCTTTGAGACAGTACTCAAGATCTTGGCCAATTAGGGAGACTTGATGCAAAGTATTATTGAATGAGATTTTAACAATATTGATTGTATCTGACAAAATCTCTTGATAAGTAGTTTCTAACAAGAATAATCCAAACTCAATATCTGCAGATTTCCAAAACTATAGCTCTCCTACATTGAGACTCAATCAACATAATGTAACAAATAATTCACTTCAACACAAAAGAAAGAAAGCTCAAGTAAAACTCTAAGTCAATGCTTAGAAATAGGCCATAGTGTTGTGAGAGATTTATGACACTCACGATTTTTTGACATCTAAAATATGATTTAAGAGATTTTGGATCCCAACATAGTATCTATCATTTTTTTATATTTTCTTTTTTTATTGGTAGTAGTGTTACTTCATTTAGATATATTCATTTGAATATGATTTAATGGTGGAAAGAATAATTCTTACATTTGATGACATTATTAGGTGCAAGAATTTTTGATGTTATTTGAAATCTAAAGTTTGTTCAAAAGCCACACAAATTCATTTTATGTAATTTAAGTTTAAGGCTCAAGTCAATCTAAACCTAAACAACATTAGTTTAATCTTTCCTAATTTTAGAAGATAAGTAATACTTCAAATTTGTTCATGTACTCATTTATAATTTTTGTTTTTTTCTTTAGCTAGTTAAACTCTAAATAATTAATCTTAGTAAGATAAAGATAAGTATATTTTTAACAACAATTTCATTTCAACCATGTAATAACTTGTTATAATCCCAATCTTCCCAACTCTTTATTTCTATATAGTAGATTTTTGCTTAGTGGTATGTTTTAGTTTTATAAATCCCAATCTTTCAGGCTCACCTAAAACCTAAACCCTAAAGTAACCCTAAACCCTAAAATTAACCCTAAACCTAAACTTTAAACCCAAACCCAACAACCCTAAACCCCAAACCCTAAACCCTAAACCCTAAACACTAAACCTACAACCTTAAAACTTACAACCCTAAAACCCAAACCCAACCACACCCACCCTAAAAAAAACAGACTTAAAAACTAAATAAAACCTAAAACTAAAATAAATAAAAACCTAAACCTAAATAAAATAAAATAAATAAAGAAAATAAAACTTAAACTAAAAACTAAACTAAACCTAAACCTAAAAATAAAATAAAATAAAAATAATAACTAAATAAAATAAAATAAAGAAAACCTAATCTAATAATAAATAAAATAAATCTAAAAATAAAACCTAAAATAAAATAAAACTAAATAAATTAAAAATAAAATAAACTAAAATAAAACTAAATAAAATAAAATAAAAAAAACCTAAACATAAAATTAAAATAAAATAAACTAAACTAAAATAATAAAATAAACTAAATAAAATATAAATAAACTAAACTAAAATAAACCTAAATAAACTAAACTAAATAAAAAATAAATAAGCTAAATAAAATAAAATAAAATAAACTAAAATAAATAATAACTAAATGTACCACCTGTTTATTTAATTTAAAATACCCTAAACCCTCTCCCTCCACCAAATCCTGACTACCCTAAACCTTTAACCACCCTAAACTCACAACTAACCTAAACCCAAGGCCCCCACCATAAACCCAAACTCCAGGCTAATCTATAAATAAAATAGGTAAAATTTAGGCTTTGTTGGTTTGCCCTGGCCCTAGGCACTGGGCCCTATCAAGACCCTGGGCCCAGGCCTAGGCCCTGGGCTCTAAATGGAGAGCCACAGGCCTGACCTGGGCCTAGGCCACGGCCACAAGTCTTAAAAGACTGACCCTGAGCCCTGAGCCACTGGCCCTAGATCTGGGCTTACACTAGGCCCTGACCTAGGCCCTGGGCCTGAGCCTAGACCTAAAGCTAAAATAAACAATATAAAATAAAGGCTAGCACAAAAATAAAATAAATTAGAGATTTAAGATAGGCATATGCTTAAAGTAAATAGATAAATAATTAAACTAAAATAAAATAAAAATATAAAATAAATATACATTAGATAAAAATAAGATACTAAGATAGATAATAAATACTATGTGAGCATACTTCGGTTAATGGGTTAAAAACTAGATCCACATCCTAAACTACCCTCAACTGGGCTGACTGACCCCAAATCCTCCCTCTACCACTCAATGCCTTGACTAGCCAACCACTTAACCCAAACCCAGGCTGGGCCCTACTAAACCCACTTTACTCCCTGACTGACTGGGCTGACCCTGGGTTCTAACTGACCTGGGCCTGCTGACCCTCTAAAAAGATCTTTAAGCCATGATAAATACATAAACCCTGGGCCCTTCCCTGACCTGGGCCTGCTCCCAAACTTCCTACTCTGCCTCCCTGGGCTCTAGCCATAAAATCTAAACCTAAACTAAATAAGACCTGAGATAAAATAAATAAATAAACTACTATAAAATAATAAAATAAAATAAAATAAAAAAACTAAATAAAATAAAAATAAACTAATAAAATAAACTAAATTAAATAAATAAAAACATAAACTAAACTAAAATAAAATGAACCTAAAATAAAACCTAAAATAAATAAACTAAATTAAAATAAAATAAAATGAACCTAAAATATAAATAAAATAAAATTTAAAAAAAACTAAACCTAAAAAAATAACCTAAAATAAAACCTAAAATAAATTTAAAAGCAAAACTAAATTAAAAAAAACCTTAACCTAAAATAAAAATACAATAAACAAAATAAAATAAAGTAAACCTAAACTAAAATAAACTAAACTATAATAAATAAACCTAAACTAAATTAAATAAATATAAACAAAATAAACCTAAACCTAAACTAAAAATAAAATAAAATAAACCTAATAAAAAACCTAAACCTAAATTTAAAAATAAAAAAATCTAATCCTAGAAATAAATAAATAAAACTAAACTTTAATAAAATAAAATAAAACTCAACTAAAAATTAAACTAACTAAACCTAAACTGAAAATAAATAAAATAAAACCTAAACTAAATTATAAATAAACTAAATAAAATAAAATAATAAACATAAATATAAATAATAAATAAACTACAATAAATAAAAATTAAATAAACCTCAATCAGTTTACTTAATTTTTCAAAACCTAAACCCTAACCCTAAACCTTAAACCCCCAAACCCTAAATCCTAAACCCTATAACCACACCCTAAACCTTTAAACCTAAAACTAAACCTAAACCACAAACCCTAAATAAAAAATAAAACCAAAACCTAAAAAACTAAAAATAAATAAAATAAATAAAACTAAAATATATAAAAACTTAAACTTAAATACAATAAAAATAAAATAAAATAAAATATAAACTAAAACTAAACCTAAAATAAATAATAAAATAAATAAAAAATAAACTATAAGAATAAATAAAACTTAAACTAAACTAAAAAAATAAAATAAAACTAAGATAAAACCTAAATAAAATAATAAATAAATGTAAATAAAATGAAATAAACCTAGAATAAAATAAAATAAAATAAAACCTAAACTTAAAAAAATAAAAAAAGTAAATAAAAAAATAAACATAATCTAAAAGAAATAAACATAAAATAATAATAACATAATAAAATAATAAAACTAAACTAAAATAAACTAAAATAAAATAAACTAAATAAATAGAAATAAAATAAATAAATAAAAAAATAAAATAAATAAATAAAAAATAAAATAAACTAAATAAACCTAAACTCTTGGTTTACTTAATTAAAAAAAAAATTATAAACCAAATAAACCCTACCCACAAACCCCTGCCTGAACCCTAAACCTAAACCTAAAAAAATCCTAAACCCTAATCCTTAAAGCATAAACCCCAAACCTAAACCACAACCACAACCCCAAACCATAAACCTAAACTAAAGTAACTAAATAAATTAAAAATAAACAAACCCTAACTAAACTTGCCTAAACCTAAACCCACAAAATGGGAAGAACCTTGATGGTGGGAACTTCACAAACTCACTAGATGGAGTGAGGCGGGGGTGGTGTAAAGTGGTGGTTATAGAGGCGGATGAGCGATGGAGGTTACAAGCGTGGGTGGGAGGAGAGATGGGGATATGATGGTAGATCCTTTCGAGAGCACAGGGGTTCGATGGGAGAGAAACTCAAGAATGATCGATCATCTTACATGAAATTGTGTCTTTACAGAGAATCTAGTTATCTAGGGTTTTGATTTGCTCTATGCGTGCTCATTTTTGATCTATGTCATCACTTGTATATAAGAAAACTTGGTGTGTTAGTTGGTTAATAAAATTTAAAAGAAGAAATGTTTAATCGGAATTTATTCTCTGTTAAAAAATAAATAAACTAAAACTAAAAAATAAACCTAAACCCTAAACACAACCTAAACCTTAAACCCTAAAACCCCCAAAAAATAAACCCTAAACCCTAAACCCCAAACCCTAAAAAAAACCCTTAAACCCTAACTAAACTAAACCCTAACCAAAACTAAATAAAAAAAACCCTAAAAAACCCTAAACCAACTAAAAAACTAATAATAAACTAAATAAAATCTAAAATAATAATTAAAAACTTAAAAAAATAAAAATAAAAAAAAAAAAAAAATAAACCTAAACCAAACCTAAACCTAAAAAAATAAAATGAAATAAAAAACTAAATTAAAATAAAATAAAGTTAGCTAAACTAAAATAAAATAAATAAAAAAATAAACTAAACCTAAATAAAATAATAAACTTAATAAACTAAATAAACTAAAATAAATAAACTAAATAAAATAAAAAATAAACTAAAATAAAATAAACCTAAACTCTAAATAAATAAACAAATAAACTAAACCTAAACTAAATATTCTAAACTAAACTAAATAAAATAAATAAATTAAAATAAACTAAACTTAAACTTAAATAAAAATAAACCTAAAATAAAACCTAAAAATAAAATAAAAATAAAAATAAAACCTAAACCTAATAAAATAAAATAAACTACTAAAAATAAACCTAAACTAAAAATAAACTAAAATGAAAACCTAAACTAAAATAAATAAAACTAAATAATAAAATAAAAATAAAAAATAAAATAAAACTAAAATAAATAAATAAAATAAACTAAATACTATTTTGCTTAATTTTTAACCCAAAACCCTAAATCCTAAACCCTACTACCCTAAACCCTAAACCAAAACTAATCTAAAACTAACCTAAACCTAAACTAAACTAAAACTTAACTAACCCTAACACTAAACCACTTAAACTCATAAACCTACCCACAAACCATAAACCCTACCTAAAACCTAAACCACAAACACTAAAACCCTAATAATGGAAAGAATGGTAGGGACATCAAAACTAAGCTCAATCAAGATGTGGTGGAAAACTTCGGAGGCGTTATCTTAGTGGTGGTGGGGGATCTGGAGATGCTGGTGGATATGGAGGTGGTGGTGAGTAGCGGTCATGGAGGTAGGTGGAGCAACAGATTACTGGTGTGGTGGTGAGGAGGAGATCGAGGATATGATGGTGGATTACTACTCGAGAGGCAGAGGTGGTTTAGATGGGAGCTGAGAAAGCGATGAGCGATCCGCTGCTTATGGAACTATGCCTTTATAGTAAAGATGATCCTAGTTATCTAGGGTTTTAATTGCTATACGTACTAATTTTTTATCTATGTCATCGCTTGTGTCTTAGAAAACTTGGTGTGTTACTTGTTGATGAAATCAAAAGAAGAAATGTTAAATTTGTTTCTTTATTAAAAAAAAAAAAACACTAAAACTAAACCACCTTGAAAATCTCAACCTAAACCATAAACCTTAAATGCTAAAACCCACAAACCTCTCTAAACCCTAAAACCTAAACCCTAAACCCCTAAACTAAAAATTCTAACACTAAACCCTAATACCCTAAACTAAACCATAAACCCTGACACTAAAAAACCAGATCTACCCCTGCTAAACCTAAAAGAAGACAAACCTGATAAGGCACAGGCCAGGGCATAAGCACTGGGCTCAGCACTACTACTGAGCACTCCATCCTGGGCCTAGGCCACTGGGCCACATGACCCACTACCCACAAACCTAGAGCTGAGCTAAACTAAATAGACCTAAATAAAAATAAACATATATATAAGATGTAAAAAAATAATAAGATAAAATGGGCCTACTAAATAATAAAATAAATAAATATAAAATAAATTAAATTTATTTATACTAATAAAATAAAACCTAAAACTAAAAATAAAATATAAAATAAAATAAAATAAAATAAATATAAAACCTAAAAATAAAATAAAACCTAAATAAATAAAAATAAAACCTAAACCTAAACTAAAAAAACCTAAACCTAAAGAAAAATTAAACCTAATAAACTAAAATAAACTAAGACTTAAACCTAAACCAAAAAATAAAATAAACAAAATAAACCTAAAATAATAAACAAAAAGACCTATAAATAAAATAAAATAAAATAAAATAAAACCTAAACTAAATAAAACCTAAAATAAAATAAATAAATAAACCTAAACCTAAATAAAATAAAATAAACTAAAACCTAATAAATAAAATAAAATAAAAATAAAATAAAATAAAATAAATAAAGACATAAACTAAACTAAAAACTTAAAATAAAATAAAAAACTAAAAAATAAAATAAAATAAAATAAAATAAAACTAAATAAACTAAAAATAAACCTAAAATAATAAAATAAAAAAAAACCTAAACTAAAAATAAAAATAATAAAAATAAAATAAAATAACTAAACTAAAATAAAATAAACTAAATAAATAAACCTAAATAAAACTACTATATAAATAAAATAAACTAAAATAAACCTAAACTAAACTAAAAATAAAACCATAAAATGTAAATAAAATGTCCTCCTAAATATGAAATAAAATAATGATAAAACCTAAACATAAAATAAAATAAATATAAAACTCAACTAAAAAACCTAAACCTAAAAATAAACTAAATAAAATAAAATAAACTAAAATAAACCTAAACCTAAACTAAAATAAATCTAAAATAAACCTAAAATAAAACCTAAAACATAAAGCTAAAAAATGAATAAAAACCTAAACCTAAAAAATAATATAAAAATAAAACCTAAGCCTAAAAATAAAATAAAATAAAACTCACTAAAATAAACCTAAACTATAGATAAACAAAAATAAAAAACCTAAAAAATGAAATACTAAAATAAATAAAATAAAATAAAATAAACCTAAATAAAAAAAAATAAAGTCAAATAAATAAAAAATAAACTTATTAAACCTAAACCAATTGGTTTACTTAATTTTAAAATAACCACTAAATCCTAAAAATACCACTAAACTCACTAAACCCAAACTCACTCTAAACCCTACACCCTAAACCCTAAACCCCTAAACCCCACACTCAAACATTAAACCCACCTAAACCCAAAACCATAACCCCTCCTCCCTAAACCTCTCTAAACCTTAAACCCACAAATCTAAACCACCACCCCAGAATGGGTATAACCTGGTGATCCATCAATAAGCTCGGTCTAGATCACTGGAGGCGGTGAGGTGGCGGTTATCACCGTGGTGGTGGATATGGAGGTGGTTGTGGAGTAGTGGTAATGGAGTGGGAGGAGCGATGAGGTTACAGTTGTGGTGGGAGGGAGATCAGGGATATGATGGTAGATCCAACTACTCAAGAGGTGGGGGTGGTTCTGATGGGAACTAGAGAAACTAAAAAATGATCAATTCGATTTGCTGCTTATGAAATTGTGTCTTTATAATAAAGACTGTTCTACTTAGGTTTTTGATTTGCTCTATAGGTACTCAATTTTGATCTGTCGTCTCTTGTGTCTTAAAAAACTTAGGGTGCTACATAGTTTATGAAATTAAAAAGAAGAAATATTGAATCTGAACTTGTTCTCTATTAAAAAAAGAAATACCTTAAACCCTACCAACCCTAAACTCTAAACCTTAAACTAAAACATAAACCCTAAATCTAAACTAAACCATACCAAACCACACCCTAAAACCTTATACCCTACACTCCTCTAAACCCTACCTCCATAAACCCTAAACTAAACTACCCAAACTAACCCAACCACACTAAACTGCACTAAACTGACCCTAGTAACCCTAAACCTAATAATCCTGACCCTAAACCCTAAACACTAAAAACCTAAACCTACCTAATAAATAAATCTAAAATAAAATAAATAATAAATATAAATATAATAAAATAAAGAAACTTAAACTAAAATAAACTAAACCTAAGTTAAATAGATAAAACTAAAATAAAATAAATAAAACCTCACTAAACTAAAAAAAAATAAAACTAAATAAAATAAAACTAAAATAAATCTAAATTAAAATAAAATAAAACTAAATAAAATAAAAAAATATAAATGTAAAATAAATAATAAATAAAACCTAAACCTAAACTAAAAAAAACTAAACCTAAAAAAATTAAAATAAAATAATGACCTAAACTAAAATAAACTAAACCTAAACTAAATAAAATAAAATAAACTAAAATAAACCTAAACCTCAACTAAAATAAAACAAAATATAACTAAAAAAAACCTAAAACTAATAAAAAGTAAAACCTAAACCTAAACCTAAAATAAAAAATAAATCCTAAACCCAAAATAAAATAAAATAAAGTCAACTAAAATTAACCTAAACTAGATAAACAAAATAAACCTAAACTAAAATAAATAAACCTAAAATAAATTAAATAAATAAAATAACTAAATAAATTACTAAATAAATAAATAAACTAAATACTAAACCTCTGGTTTTGATTGTAAAACCATGATACAAATACAACCCTAATAAATTACTGACCTGACCACAGATCCTGGGCTCTAGGCCTAGCCTACATCCCTACCCTGATCCCTGATCCTATGCTCCTGGGCCCTACCCAGGCCTCTCCTAACCACTGAGCCACTAACCTCTCTGGGCTAACCACTGAGCCTTACACTCACCTACCCTGCCTCCTAAACCCTAAACCTAAACCTTAAACCCTAAAACTATAACATTAAACTCTAAACCTAAACCCCCAAACTGAGCCTAAACCCTAACCTAAAACAAACTAACCCAACTAACCCTAAACCTTAAACACTAAACCATGAATAAAGATGTCATTAGGGTAGATCTAAAGAATGACCTATTCTAACATAGTTATGGTAGCTAAAGAAAATGTCTTTAAGAGTCTTTCCCTTGATTATTAGAGATTTAAGTACCTAAACCTAATTAAATCATATTATAATACCATATATTATAGTATAATGTAGCATCATATATTTTAGCATGTAGTGTTGTGTTTTGGATGTTGTAAGATGTATTGAAATTTTGTAGTATATTATATTATGCCCTATAGTCTATATTAATATAAATCATAAAATATTAATTTAATAAATCGAGATGATGAAATTTGTTAAATTTAAATTGGGAATTATGTTGTAGTACCAAAGGTGTGCTAAACCACTTGTAGTCTAAATAGTAGATTTTAAGTTCAAAATAAATATTATATGTTGTAGCATAGTATAACATCATATATCATAATATATTGTTCATTTTAAATTATTTTAGTATTTTAGAATCATGCGGTCAACTAATTATTATTTATAAAATGTTGACTTAGACTTTAAAATGGTCGAATTTGGCCAATTCATAATAGGTAGAGCATGGTATCATAATATATTATTTCAATTTAAAATATGTAAGTGATACGACTAAAATATATAGATTTTTTTTGTTTAGACTAATTTTATGATTTTTTATCTTAAGCAATCCTTTGTAATGTGAGATGCAATATAATATAATATAATATAATATGTTATAGTGTATTATAATATAGGATGCCATAACATAGTGTAGCATCATGCATTATAGCATACTATTATGTATTACTACTTGTTGTTTAGCATATTTTAGTTTGTTATAGTATGATGTAGTAGAGTTTGTACTAGTATAATTCATAAAATAATTTATAGATTTATGAGATGATGGGATTTGGCCAAATTTAAGGTAAACTTTAGGGAACATCATTTGGGGTGTGCTAGGGTGTGTCATTTAATCAAAAGAACAAAATTTTGCATCCAAAATAAATGCACATTTTTCAACCAAACTTTATAATTTTTTGCTTATAGTGATTAATTTTAAGGTGTAATCAAAGATAATATATTATATGAAAGATATTAAAATATAATGTACATAACAATATGACTTCACATATATATGAATGTGGTGGTGTGTTACTAAATGTTATTGTACATTTTAGTATGTTTTACTTTTGTTATAATACATTGTGTCAAAACTTGCAAAAAATGTTACTTTAAAGGTTGAGATGGAAGAATTTGGCCAAATTGATGACACACACCATGAAGCAACACCAAAATTATGCTATTTTGTACCATTTCTAATAGAAAAATAATAATTTTACATCCAAAATGAACATTATTCAAATTTTGAAAATTTTTTATTTATTCCTTTTAAGTGATTCTAATGAGGTGTAATGTTAGACAATATATTATATTATAGCAAATTATAATATCATCATATATTATAATATAATATAGTGTGTTAATTCACACTATAATATGTTTAGCATGATATTGTATAGTTAGTTTGAGCACCATCAAAATCATAAATATTGATTACAATGTTAAGATGATGTAATTTGCAAATACATTGTTAGGCTTTTGGTTGAAGTATTAAAGGTGTGCATAGAGAAGAAAGAAGATTTGATGAGAATTCCATGTCAAGGGCATGGAGGGAGAATTAGAGGATCACACATGCATTGGACAATCTATGTTAAGGGTATAAAAGAGGAAAATCTATTTGGGATAAGGTTTGAATTTGATTTGATTATATGATTTATGGAAGGAAGATTTACTGGGGATAAGAATCTATAATCCATCGGGGATTAATCTCAGATCAACTTTAATTTATTTTTATTTTAATTGATGTGGAAGCATATCTGCTAGAGATATGGGCTCGAGTCCATTGGGGATCAAGTATATGAACTTTCCATTAGGGAAGCAGGTTCGGGCTATCCGTTAGGTATTGGGATTTGAGTTTGATTTCATAGATTTGTTTGGGGATGTATTCACTAGGGATAACAGTTTGGTTGGATTTCTTTAGTTTAGACTCTACTAGGGGAGTTGGTTTAATTTGGCTCCACCAGGGAGGTTAGTTTTGAATTTGATTTGTTTGCTTGACTTATTTAAATATGATTTGGTGCTCCGCTGGTGAGAAGGGTGTGATTTATTGGGTTTTATTTAATCTGAGTTAATGTATGGACCATCGGTGTGTGATAGACCCGAGAAGATATATTAGCCAACCTACCGGGTTTACAAATCAAAGGGATAGTCTACTATGGGGTAGAGCTAGCCAACCTAAGGGTTTCCTTTGGTGTGTGTATGCTAGGAAGATGGCATAGCATACTTACATCTTCCAAAGTGAGGAACAATCAGGGGTGACTATTGGATGCACAACAATCAAACTTGACTGGGGCACTTGAGTGAATGTCCGGGGACTTATGTCAACTCAAAAGTACTATTAATTTTATCTTAATTTCATGTGATTTGATATGGTTTATTTGGATTAGTTTTTATTTGAATTGAGGGCATATCCACTAGGGGTGTGACCCGATCAAATTTGATAGATTTAATTTATGAACCATGTCAGTGTGTGATGGACCAATTGAGAAGAGGCTATATCAAACTTGTCCTACACCTCGATTTACAAATCCAAAGAGATAGTCTACTTTGGTAGAGCTAGCCAACCTAAGGGTTGCCTTTGATGTGCTTGTCTATGAAGAGGTTTAGCTTTTTCTTAAAGCAGGGAACAACCGCTAGGGTGACTTGTTGGTTGCACAACAAATTGAACCCCACTTAGGGGTGACTACTGAGTGAATGTTGCTGGGGACTTATATCAACTCAAGAGTAGTCAGGCGATTCCTATAGGGAGTTTTGTTAATAATGCCCTAAAGATAAGATGCCTGCTTAAGAAAAGATACCACTAGGGGTGTCCTCTTAATCAATAAGTGAATATATATTTTGTTTATATGTTTACTTGGACCTTGCTGGTGTGTGAGGGACCACATAAAGAAGGGGCTATATCAGCCTTAACCTATCTCAGATTTACTAGACCAAGGGAGAATCTACACATCCACATGACAAATTCTCTAACCACAGGGGTGGTTACTAGGAAAGAGGAACTGTCCATTCTGATAGTAACCTGGGGAGTGTCTAAATGGGGTTACAAAGGATGTGATCCGAATATAGTGCTTATAGGGGAGGTGCTGCTAAGGGCATTATCTTGAGCCCTGAAAAAGAAAACCTATAGGTGCACGGTGGCCAACTGAAGATGAAATCATAACAGACTTACATCTGCCATGAGTGGTGTATCCTAAGGTGCAAGAACCAACCAACCTAATGTGTATATGTCAGCTTGAGTAGTGTATTAATTAGCATAGTGGAAACTAACTAATCTAAGGTGATTGTCGATGTACAATGATCAATCTGGAAAGAAAGTATGTAGTCTTACAACTTTTTAAGTGGGATCATCATCGATAGGAGATGCTATCGACCTAGGTGACTACTAAGTGGGTTGCCCATGGAAGGACTAGACCCAAACTTGAAGCGGTCAGAGGGAACATGCAGGGGAATTATCCTAAACTTCAAATATACTCGATCGATTGCATGAAGGCTAATATAACAAGAAAGCATAGTAAACACACATCCTCTTAAATGAAGCCAACATGAGGTAACTAGGCCATGTAAGGCCTACCAAACTAACAAGGCTCATCATTTGTGGCCATGAAAGGAAAGTGTAGCATACTTACATCCTCCAAAAAGAAAACCACAGTGAGACACTAGTAGGGTAGCATAGGACCTAGAATCTTGAGTGAGTGTTGTTGGGGGGAATTATCTCAACTTCAGGAGTAGTCAGATGAAAGATATGTGTTTATTTTATATGTTTTTGTGTAGTTCATATTTGTGTTGTGTTAATGAAAGATTGGATGTCATTGTTCCTTACACCTACCTAAACACATCATGGTGAATTCAAAAAGAATACTTTCAACATGGAAGAGATTGAATTAGATAAGAATTTTCATTGATGATAATTATTTTCAAATATGATTTATAATATTTTTAAGTAGAGCCTATTGATTGATTGGCATTGGGAACTATCCATTATGATTAATAAGTTGATAAGATCCTCCTTGGTAGGCCTTCTCTCTATGGCAAAGGGCCTTCCCAAGTGGGTGCAAACATGCCTCCCATCTTACGATGGGCAACAATCAATCTCCTTGGAACTAAAATAAGCTCTCCTACTTGACAAGTTCTAGGATAAACCAACTTATTGTGAGCTTGAATCATTTTAGCTTTGTACATCAAGAGGTTTCATCATGCCCGCAAGTTTCTTTCCTCCAATCCTTGAGCTCTTCTAAGCGCAACATGACATTACGCTCTATTGTGATCTTTCTACCCACCTATCCTTAGTGATGGGAGTTGAACTTCTAATGGTAGAACGACTTACATAATAAAAGAAAGAGTAGGCGAGTTGGAGCTATATGTGGTGCGGCTTCAACTAAATGCTCATTTATTGTTATTATTCTTGAGTGTCTTATTTAGTATTTGGATGAGAGTTTTATTGAAGGCTTCTGATAAGATGTTTGCCCTCGGGTAGTTGATGGTAGAGTATCTCCAATCTATGACATGTCTCTGGGTAATGCTGTTGAACTTAGTACTCTTGAACGCAATACCATTATCAGATATAATTCATCGAGACACAAACCTATACACAATATGGTTCCTAAAAACTAGAGCACATGGCTGACCTCTCGAGAGGAATCAACTTTGCCCATTTGGAAAAGTAGTTAGTACTAGTTAAGATGAACCAATGAGCCTTGGAAGATGGAGGATCAATTGGATGCACTATGTCTGTACCCCAACACTGAATGATGCCAATGTAGGATGTAGAATGTTGGGTGGATGAAGGACCACACCATGTATTTGACATTGGTGGCATAGCCATATCCATGAATCTTTGATCATTGATGACGTAGTATCTAGTCTCTTGATTTTGGCTTTCACCTTTGGACCGGAATGGCTCCACATAATCCTGAGTGTACCTCAATCATGATGTTACAGGCTTTGTGCTTGTCTAAAGAACGTAATCACATATGATAGAAAGACTGCCGTTACAAGACACCATCCACAAGAGCATAGAAAAGTGCTCTTTATTTCATCTGATGGGCTTAAGACTTCTCTTGAGATAATTTTCCTTTATTTAGGTAATCTGAATGGTTGCCTCAATGTAACTCCTCATCCTTCTTGGATGAAACCTCCCCTTGAGAGTACTTTTTGATGAGTTCAATATCAATAAGGGATAAGACTTATCTATTTTGGACCTTTATTGATATGAACTCATCCTCCATATAACTCCTTGGCAAGCTTGGTTAATTAAACCGTTATCACCTCGAGGAATCTTATAAATGGTAAACACTAGGATTTGGGCCAACAACTCCATGGTGTACTTATGGTAGTGATGGAGCTTGGGCTTTATAACCATATAGGACCCAATGATTTGGTTGATAACTAGCAGAGAATCCCCGAATATATTGATGCTCTGGATGCTTAGAGTAAAGATATTTTTTTTGTTATCTTGGCAAATTGGGTAGGATATTTTTTCTCAAATGAAAGCATCAATTAGTTTCTTGACTTGAATAGTAGATGTATTATGTCTAATTCATCAATCTAGGAGCTTGTTTGATATGGTTAGTAGCTCTATTTCTAATTTATGTCTTGAACATGGAAGCCAATCAAGCATCTCTTCCGCTCCATGCAAGTATCTTTAAACTTAGAATAATTAACTTAACTAAGTCATTGGTTTCAATTTCATTCAAAGAGCGTGTATGTAGCGTAGATCTCATCAAGTTGATTTCCTAAAGCTCATGATGGTTGACTTGATCTCTTCTTTGAACTCTGGGATTGCATCTTTGACTTCAAAATCCAGATCATCTAAAGTTTCGTGCTCCTCATGACTTAATGTGATTTGAAAGATAACTTTATCTATGAATAAATGGTGATGACTAAGTAGTAATAGTCATCATCAAGGGACTTGTCCAAATCTAGTCCCGATCTTGATTGATAAACTTTTGTGTTCTTCCATATTCTTTCAAAGAAGTCACAGTGCTTTGACCAAGTATGTATAACTTTCTTTGCTAAATTATACACAAGGCAAGTGATCAAAGGTAATTATATTGAATTTTATAAAATCATCCTCAAGTTTTTACATCAACTTCTTGACTTGAGGATGATACTCAAAAAACTCAAAAGAGTCATTCACACTTTAATGACAAATTCCTTACAAACTCAACTGAGAGAAAAGTAGGTTAAGCATTCCCATGATGCTTAAATTGTTTACATAAAGAGATGGATACTTTCTTTGAGAACTTCTTCAGCCATTTTTGGTTAAGTGTCACCTCAAAGGAATCTACTCTGAGAGAGTTGGTGGTGTGCTATATAAGACTCATCTACGAACTATTATAAGTATATGGATAGCATTGTATCTAGTAGTTGGGACATATCTTCTTGGGTGGCCAATATGGTTTTCACCCACATGACTTAGCCTCTTTTTCAAGTGGAGGTGGGTCATCTACATATGTTTGAATGGAATAATGAGCGTGGGTGGAATCTGTCTTCATTCATTTCCTCTTAAGTATTTATGCTTTTATATTTTATTTTCATTTTTTCTCTTTTATTTTTTCTCTTTCTTTTTTCTTTTTATTTTTTTTCATTTATTTTTAAACTTTGGCCAAGTTCAAGAATAGACTTGTTTGAGAGGTAGTAGCATCCTATATATGCCTTCATGAACTATAAATGGTTGAGATCTCCTTTGACCAGTAGGCATCCCACCTCTCAAACTTCATAAATTGATGTAGAGAGGATGGAACTATGTGTTCTCATGTATCCATGGTCTCCCAAGCAAAGCGTTGAAAAGATGTCTATAATGAAAAGGTCTTCCATCATTTATCTAAGGAAACACTATGAGATGGTTGTTGACTTTACTTCTAGAGTCTGGATTCAATCTTCCCATCTTGACTTACGAGTTTTAGACACTAATTCATCCCTAGTCATAAGACACTTCTAACAATTAGGTAAACATAACTAAGCCTAAAGACTTAGAATGGTTAACCATAGGATTACATTTTGCTTTGGGATTGGATAATCAAAACTCACAACCCAAACCCAATCCATGTTCACCTTCTCAAACCAAACCTCAAGTTCAATTGAACATCAAATTCCAATCCAATTCCAAAACCAAATGATTGACATGATCAAATCAAACTTGAAACCCTTCAAAGCTAGATGACCTATCCCTTGGACTTAATCAAATCATAATCAAATCAATCCAAAATCAATTGATTTTCTCATAATCAACATATCTTCAATCATCTTCTAAATATAAATCAAATCTACATTCAAATGATCAAAACAAAATCAAACTAAATCAAATTAAATTAAATCCTTCCAAGCCATATGACTATCCATGGACTTAGCCAAATCTTAATCAAATCAAGTCAAACTCAATTGATTTTCTTACAAATTAATCATATTTTCAATCATCTTTACAAATTTAAATGAAATATGCATTTAAATCATCAAAACTAAATCAAACCAATTAAATCCAAACTAAATGCCCAACTCCATGGACTTAGCCAAATTCCTTCATTCCAAAACCAAATTCAATTGATTTTCTCATGAATCAATCATACCTTCAATCATATTCATATAAATATAAAATCTATGATTATCAAGCCAAACAAATCAAAACTAAACCCAACTTAACCCTTTTGACTTGAAATGTTCAAATGAATAAAACCCATTTGAACCCAAACCAATTCAATTGAGTATATATCAATCCCAAATCCATATAAAACTCAGTAAGTCAAACTCAAGAAAAAATTAAACCCTAAATTGGTCCATGACCCAAAGTGGCAATTTAACCTATTTGAGCCAAGTTCTAATCCTACATCAAATTTGAACCAAATCTAAACCTCCCATCATGATTTGATCACCTAAGTTGATCAATTATCAAATTCAAACCAAGTCAACTTGGTTTTTGACCAAATCAATTAACCCATATATCCATAGAAATTTACACCTATCAAATCCAGAAACTAATGATTCATAACAAATCAAAATAAATATTTGAATATGACTTGACCTTCAATTGAGTCAAACCAAACCCAATTGATTATTCTCTTGACCCAAGTTGATTAAATTGACCTAAAAACCAAAATTGGGTCAAATTAAAATATAAACTAAATTGATTACAACCAAATGGCTCAGTTCATTTCCAAATTGATTATTGAACTTGACCAAAGCTATGAATGGTCCCAATTGACCTACAATCTAAATTGACCTAAATTCAAGTTGGCTTAATCAAACCAAATCCAAATTAATTGCAAAACCAACAATCATCTTCAATTTATCTAAACCCAAACCAACACCCAACCCAAACCAATTTGGCCAATTTCAAATTGGTCCACTTCCATTTGACCAAATGAATTCAAATGAGCCAAATCAAATCTAAGCCAAACTAAACAAAATTGAACCAAACCAACCCAAATGATCATATAAACTTAACTTGGTTTGACCCAATTTGACCAATGTCAACTTGACCCAACCTAACTAATTTGACCTAAATAGGTCAAATTAGCCAAACTAAAAATAAACTCAATTGACTTGAAACTTGGGTAACCCACTTTTGGCTCATTTCAAATCTTCCAAATCAAATCAATGCAAATGATCATTCTACCCTTGGGTCAAGGACATCACATGAGACAAATCACCATGTAAAATTGGTCATTACCATTCCTTGGCCATGGTACTCTGATGGTCCACCCCAGGCATGGGACACTTACATGACCCAAGGGTTGTTGGGTTGGCCCTAACCATGGGTGGTGAAATCACCTCACCCTCCCATTGAGCATTTTAAACCCATAGACACCCTTATTCCTCCTTGGCACCACTTCCACCTTCAATGAGCTCACCTCCTCCCTCCAAACACAACTCCTTGAGATGGTGACAATTTGGAGTAAAAATCCCACCACCAATCAAGAAGAAGGGTACACTTGTTTCCACTCAAACACACACAAAATCATTCCTCAGTACTGACCCAATGAGCTTTTAGAGATATTCCTAAGATCTCAAGCTCATTCTCGATCAAAAAAAATGCCATCCCATCATCCCAAAATAGGACACTCTCATTTTTACCTAACTTCCCCATTTCTCCATCAAACTCAAATTAACTTTGCACACCTTCCCTTGGCCTCATGAGCAAGAGCAATCATCTCCCAAGCTTCCCAGAACCGAGGTGGGACTTGATCAAAGTGAGCTCAAATCATCAATTCATGGCCTTTGAACATCATCAATTTATCACTTCATCTCCACTAGATGAAGCTTCCTCATCATTGACCACCATCTTAAGCTCAACAAGGTATGCTTCCATAACGATCCTTAGGCAAAAAATGGGTTGGAGCTTTTTTGAAGAAGATTGCATCTCGTGTGATCTTGACCATTTGATCCCCTCAATCGATGTCATGAAGGTGTGGGATCCTTTTTTAAGTTGATCATCTTTGAGTAAGCTTGGATCAAGTGAGCAATGGCGGACAGACTCCATTCTCCCTCACGCAAGTGACGTTCGATCATGCATCTTCCATTTTGCATGATCATAACGAACGGTAATGATTAGATATGCTTGATCGATTTGATTTAACTCTATTAAGCTGTGGGATTAATCGTAGCTGTCCGATCTTAGATCAGAAGGCAAACGACGGATGAGAAAGCATGTCCATCTTTGCCACGTAGGTGCTAAGTCGGCTAAGTTTTAAGTAGCCAATCCACGACTCCCATTGAAGCATTAAGCATGCGTGGTGCCAACAGGTAGGCTTTAATTAGCTTAATTAATCATTTTTTTAATGGCAAACTTCTAAAATTATAAACAAATCATAGAGAAATAAAAAAATGTAAATAAATACTCATTTAAAAGTATTTTGGAGAATTAATTAAAATGATCTTAACTAATTTTGAATAATAATAAAGTTTAATTACAAAATTATTTAGCTTAATTACTTTTTTAATTACTTGAGCAATTAATCCCAAATTTTGTGGGTTAATTTAATGGGTTGACCTCGCCTCTATGATTTTTTGGGAATTGCTCACTTAATTAAAAAATTGACTAATTAAACCTTAATTACTCTTTTAAGTTAATTAATGATTAATTAATCTCATGAAATAACAAATTGGTTAATTAATTTTTTTTAATCATTGTTCAGCATAAGTGAACTAAGGAATAGGGTTGGGACCCCTTTCCTAAGTTCATTTCACCTTTTCTTAAAATGAAATTAATTAGATTTAACTAATTAATTAAATCAAATTGAAATCATAATCACATAAGACCTTAATTAATTAAATCATGGGGATCTTTGGTTATTTAATAACTAAAGAGTTTAATGAAATTATGGTTTATTTCACATGTGTGAAAACCATAAGAGTAATTAATTAAGTCCTAATCTAATTAACTATTAATCTTGAGCCAATTGCATGTGGCAAATCATTACAAGTTTATTTTCCATGATCATGTTGGCTCATAATTATTTAGTTAATTACTTTAAGGTGACATTAGTAAGGGTAATTAATTCAACTAATTAAGGGTTCAACTTAATTATACCATAAAATCAACTTAATTACATTCCCTAAAGCAAAATCAAATCACTAATGTGGGAATGGGTTTAAAACAACAACTGATGATTTATCTTCTCCTTTTTAAATCAAATAAAATCCAAAACTTAATTAATAAAGATGCTTTAGTTTTCTTTAAATAATCTTATTTGATTTGATTGTCCTTAAGAATTAGTTTGGTTGAATGAATCACATGCTTATATTTGGTTGTCCTCTTTCCAATCAAGTTAAATTTGGTATGTCATTTGAATTCATGCATCCATCTTTTCAAAATCAAGTAAAATAAAAGGGATTTCCTTTATGTAAGCTTGCATGTGTTGATTTAATTTAATATATGCGTGACTAATATTAGTATTAAATTCAAATGTATTTTTCAAAAGCTTATAAATGAATAATAATATGTGTTATGATGCTGGTTATAAATACATAAGAAATGCATGTGCTTATAGTTTAAGTGTATGAATGTTGAGTTCACTTTCCTCTATTCATGTGTTGAATTATATAAGATTGCATGGTAATTGGTATATAGTCTGGACATCCCGGGAACATGAGGCTGTAGCTAGCCCCAAGGAGGTCATTTGATTACCTCACTTCCCTAGTTTGTTACTTGGTTGATGAAATCGAAAAGAAGAAATGTTGAATCAGAATTTGTTCTCTTTTGAAAATAAACCAAAACCTAAACCCTAAAGTTAAACCTTAACCCTAAACCTAAAACCTAAACCCTAAACCCTAAACCTAAAACTATAAATAAAATGAAACCCTAAAAACCCAAATCAAAACCTAAAGCCACAACCTTAAACCCAAAACTCTAAAACAAACCCACAAACCACAACCTCTTTAAAACTAAACTAAAAGCTAAACCTAAATAAAATCTAAAAAAAAACCATATTAAATAAAACCTAAAATAAAATAAAATAAATAAAAACTAAACTAAAAAAAATAAATAAATAATAAAAAAAAATTAACTGAAATCAAATATGACCTACTGGGCTCTAACTGGGCCCTAGGCCCAGACTGGGCCACTGATACCAAACTGGGCCTGGGCTAGGCCACAACCTGAGATCAAGATCTGACCTGGAGTCTGATGCTGGGACTGGGCCAAGGCCCAATAAACCACAGGCCCTTGACTTAACTGGAGTCTTGAGAGGCCAAACTTAGGCCCTGGGCTGAACACTATGACCTCTCACCTACCATTACTAAAAAGGCTGATAAACAAAGGCCCTGGGCCACACTGACTAATCTAGGCTAATACAAAGAATGGCATAATAAAAAACCTAACTGGATATAATATTAAAAAAAAACCACCCAAAAGACATAAACTAAAAGATAAAATAATTAAATAACTAATAAATAAATAAATAAAATAAACTAAAAAATAAAATAAACTGGAATGAAAACCTAAATAAATAAAATACTTAAAATAAAATAAAATAAAAATAAACCTAAAATAAATAAAATTAAATAAAACATAAAGCTAAAAATAATCCTAAAATATAAAATAAAATAAAAAAACCCAAAATAAAGAAACTATAAAATAAAATAAATATTAAATATAAAATAAACCTAAATCTAAATTAAAATAAATAAACCTAAACCTAAAATAAACTAAACCTTAACCTAAACCTACTAAATAAATAAAATAAACTAAAGCTTAAACCTAAACTAAAATAAACTAAACTAAACTAAATTAAACCTAAACTGGGCTAAACTAAACCTAATCCTGAAATACTAAACCTAAATAATAAAAAAAATAGCTAAACTAGATAACATAAACCTGACTAAAATAAATAAAGAGCTGAGCCCTAGGCGCTAGATGCTGCCAAACTAAGCCTCTGAGCGGACTTGGGCTGGGCTAAGCACTGGGCCCTAGGCCTGAATACAAGATAAACCATGGGCTCAGGCCAAAAGATCTTGGGCCACTGGGCCACTGGGCCCAGACCACTGGGCCCTGGGCCACAAATACCAAACTGAGGCTACCTGACACAAATAGATAAGACCACATGATAAATAAAAACTAAACTAAAATGTATTAAAAATAAAGATAAACATAAAAAAAAAAACTAAACCTAATTCTAAGAATAAATTAAAATAAAAAGATAAAATAAATTAAAATAAATAAAATCTAAAATAAACTAAAACATAAATCAAGGAAAACTAATCCTAAATAATAAATAAATAAATAATAAAATATACTAAATAAAACTAAATAAATAATAACCTAAAATAAAACTTAAAATAAATAAAATAAAACAACACTAAAAAAAATTTAAACTAAAATAAAGATAAAATAAAATACATACCAAAATAAACTAAACTAAAATAAAACCTAAACTAAACTACTATATAAATAAAATAAACTAAAATAAACTAAACTATAAAAATAAAACAAACTTAAAATAAAATCTAAAAACATAAACTAAAATAAAAACCTAAACTAAAATAAAATAAAATAAAACTAAACTAAAATAAAAAAACTAAACCCAAATAACTAATAAATAACTAAAATAAATAAACCTAAAATAAATATAAATAAAATAAAAATAAACTAAATCAAAATAAAATAAATAAATAAAAATCTAAAATACCACTGGTTTACTTAATTAAAATAAATAAATAATAAAAATAACTACCCTGAGCCCCAGACTGGGCCTAATGATCAACTTCTTGCATGACCACTCTCCCAAACCACAGGCCCTGGGCCAGATCCTGAGGCTTGGCCTGGGCCCAGGCTGGCCTGAAACAGGCTGAAGCCCTGGGCCACTGGCCACTAGGCCTGGGCCTGCTCTGACTCACAGGCCCTGAGCCTGATACTGGGCTCAATCTAGCCCTGCTAGACCCTGAGTACTGATACTAAACCCACAGGCCTGAGCCACTGGGCCTGGGCCCTGGGCCCTGAGCCAGGCTCACAGGCCTAAGAGCCCACTGCTGAATCACTGGGCCACTGGGCCACTGAGTGAGGCCCCTGACCACTGGAGCTTAGCCCACCACTCAAATACACAGTACAGGCCACTGAGCTTGCCTGGGCCACAAAATACTAAACAAGACTGATCTGGGCCAGAGGCCCTGGGCCAAAGGCCAGAAGAAAGGCCACCAGACTGAGTGAACTGAGCACAAATAAAGGCCACTGACTACATGACTACTGACCACTGGGCCAGCCTGGGCTTGGCTCTAAATGGGCCCTGGGCCCAGCCAGACTGGCCCCAGACCACTGAGCCCTGATAATAACTACCACTGAGTTCTTAAAGGCCTAAGACCACAGAGCCCTATACCACAAAACCCTAAAGCTAAAACTAGGCTTAGAAAGACTAAAATAAAGATAAATAAAAAACAAAATAGATAAGATAAAAAAGATAAAATAAACCAACTAAAAAGAGCTAAAAAAATAAAATGACTAATAAAAAATAAAATAAAATAAATAAAAAACTGGATTAAACTAAAAGATAAAATCAATAATTAAAACCTAAATAAAATAAAACTAAAATAAAAAATAAAAATAAATAATAAATAAAACTAAATAAAACTAAAAAATAAACTAAAATAAAATAAAACCTAAAATACTAAAAAAGATAAACCTAAAATAAAAATAAAATAAAACAAAATAAATAAACTACTAAACTAAATAAAATAAAAACTAAATAAATAAAACTAAACTAAACTAAATAAACTAAAATAAATCTAAATTAAAACACAAAACCTAAACTAAATAAAAACCAGACTAAACTTAAAAATAAAAATAAAAAAACCAAAAAAAAAACTAAAAACCTAAACTAAACCTAAAAATAAAACAAAAAAAAAATCTAACTAAAATAAAATATAAAAATAAATAAATAAAAATAAAATAAATAAACCTAAAAATAAATAAATAAGATAAAGATAATAAATATAAACATGTGGGTTTACTTAATTTAAGATAAATAAAATAAATAAATAAAACCTAACCATCCTCTAATGAGAGCCACTGAGCCTCTTGCCTAAAACTGAGCCCTAAAGAATGACCTGGGCCCTAAACTGACCTGACCCTGGGCCTGACTGGGCCTAAGACCCTGTAACTGGGCTAGCCAGCCACTGATCCTGGGCCACAAAACCACTGAAACTAGATCACTGGGCCAGGCCACTGGGCCCTGGGCCCTGAATACTGGGCCCGAACTGAGGCCCACAGGCCCCAGGCTGGGCCCAAGGCCACTAGCCCTGGGCCTGGGCTGAGCCCCAGAACAGGCTGAGTCCTGGGTAGCCAAACTTGGGCCTGCAAACTGACCCACAAGGCTGACTGGCCCTACAGGCCACTGTGACCTGGGCCAGCCAGGATAAGGCTCTGAGGCTGGGCTATAAGGCACTGGGCCTGGGCCCAGTGATACCTGGGCCCAGAGCCTAGATCTTAGGCCAAAGCCCTGAACCACTGACCTGAGCCTAAAGGCACGGACATTGACCCTAGGCCTGAGCCAGCCATAAAAGACTGAGGCCTAGACCCTGAGCCCTAAGATCACAGACCCTGGCCACTGAGCCACTGAGCCACAAATGAAAAGAGCTGAGCTAAAAGATAAAAAATAAAAAATAAAAGATAAAAAAGCCTAAAATAAAGATAAAGATAAAATAAAAAAATAAAACTAAAATAAACCTAAAATAAAAAAATAAAATGATGTAATAAAACTAAAAGATAAATAAATAAAATAAACTTAAACTAAAATAAATAAAATAAACATAAAGATATAATAAATAAAATACTAAATAAATAAAATAACATTAACTAAAATAAAAATAAACCTAAACTAAAACTTAAAATAAACCTAAAATAAAATGCTAAAACCTACACCTAAAAAATAAAATATCTAATACTTTATAAAATAAAACTAAAAAAAAAAATAAAATAAAACTAAACTACAAATAAATAAACTAAAAATGACTAAACTAAATAAAATAATAATACCTAAATAAATACTAAACTAAAATAAATAAAATAGCTAAATAAACCTAAACTTAGTTTTACTTGTTTTTTTTAAAAAAACTGAAATCCCCAGATCATACTCTCTGGGCAGAGCCTGGGCCACTAAAAAACCCTAGCCAGGCCTAGCCACTGAGCCCTGAGCCACAAAATCTGAGCCCTGAGCACTGGGCCACAGAGCCACAGGCCTTGAGACCCAGGCCACTGAGCCTTCAGGCCACTGGGCCAGGCCACTGGCTGGGCCTGAGCCACAAGACCCCAAGCCCAAAACCCCAGACTGAGCCACACTGGGCCACAGGCCACAAGCTCACAGGCCCTGGGCCACACAGATACATCAAAACTGGGCCTGGGCCACTGGGCACAGATCTGACCCTGAGATACACTTTCCACTGAGTTGAGCTGGGCCACCAGACCCTGGGCACTGACCACCCCAGATAAAAAGATAATAAATAAGCTCTAAATATTTATTAAATAAATAAAATCCTATAAAATAAGATAAAATAAAATATAAATTGAAAAATAAATAATAAAATAAATAAAATTTAAAATAAAATACAAACCTAAACTAAAACAAAAAACTAAACCTAAAAATAAAATAAAATAAAAAAATAAATAAATAAAAATAAAAACCTAAACTAAAAAAATAAAAAAACTAAATAAAATAAGAACTAAAACATAAAAATGAAATAAAAAATAAAATAAACCTAAACTAAAAAAACCTAAAATAAAACCAAGATTAAATAAAAATAAAGCGATAAAACTAATTAAAAACCTATAAAATAAAATAAAATAAACAAAATAAAATAAACCTAAAATAATCTAAAAAAACTAAACTAAAATAAATGAACTAAACCTAAATAAACTATATAAAATAAAATAAAATAAAATAAACCTAAACCAAAATAAAAATAAAACCTAAAATAAATTTAAAATAAAACCTACAAACTAAACAAAAAATAAAATAAAACCTAAAATAAAGTTAAACCTATAAAATAAAATAAATATAAACTCAACTAAAATTAAACTAAACCTAAACTAAAACCTAAAATAAACCTAAAATAAAAACCTAAATGTAAACTAAACTTTAAGCTAAAATAAAAAATAAACCTAAACCTAAAATAAAATAAAATAAAACTCAACTAAAAATAAACTCAAAAAGATAAACAAAATAAAACCTAAACTAAATAAAATAAACCTAAATAAAATAAAATGTAATAAAGTCAAATAAAATAAAATAAACTAAATATAAACTCTGGTTTGCTTAATTTAAAAAAAGATCTTACCCTAGGCCCTAAACCCTAAACCTAACCATAAAATAGCTTAAACTAAACCACAACCCACAAACTGCTACCACAAACCCAACCCAAACCCAAAACCCACAAACCCTAAACTCAAAACCATAAAATCCCAAGCCCCTAAACATTAACAACCTAAACCATAAAACCCCCAAACCACAAACCTAAACCCTAGCCAAAACCCTAAACACTAAATCCCAACCTAAACCCAGAATGGGCAGAGCCTTGATAGTAGAAACATCAGCCAGGCTCGGTCACAGATCTGTCGATGGAGGCAAAGGCGGATGCGATGATTATCACAGTGATGGTGAGGGATCTGGAGGTCCTAGTGGATATCGAGGTTGTGGTCAGAGCAGTGGTGGTTATAGAGGCCAGAGGAGAGATGGAGGTTACAACCATGGTGGTGATAAAGAGAGAGATCACTGGTATGATGGCGGATCTCACTACTCGAGAGGCCGGGGTGGTTCTGATGGGAACTAGAGAAACTGAAGAACTATCGATCCAATCTACTGCTTATGGAACTCTGTCTTTATAATAGAGATGGTTATACTTATCTTGGTTATTGATTTTCCCTATGGGTGCTCATTTTTTGGTATATAATTAAACTGTCATAGAAAATATGGGGTGCTACTTGGTTGATGAAATTAAAAAGAAGAAATGTTGAATATGAAGTTGTTCTCTATTAAAAAAAACTTTAAAACCTAAACCTAAACCATAAACTCTAAACCTAAATTAAAACTTAAACCATAAATCTAAAACCTAGACCATAAACCCCTAAACCCTAAAAAACCTAAAGCCTAAATACTTAACCTTAAACCCTAAACCCCAAAACCACAAACCACAACATACCCTGGCCTAAACCTACCCAAACCTAAATTTGAAACCTAAACTACCACCACACCTACCCTAAAGGAAACCACTGAAGCCATAAATCCCAGACCCTACTAAAAACCTAAACACTACCCTAAACTCACACTAACTAAGATCTCCTACCCCAAACCTGGGCCACTAGATCATCCACAAACCTACAAATAAAACCTAAAATAAAATAAATAAAACTCTGACTAAGATATATAAAACAAAATAAACTTGAGACTGAGCTAAGAAAAAAGGTAAAATAAATATAAATAAGATAAATAAAACCTAAACTAAACTAAGATAATAAAACATAATAAAATAAAACTAAAATAAAATAAACCTATTAAATAAAATGAACTAAATAAAATAAACCTAAAATAAATGTAAAATAAATAAAATAAAACCTAATAAACTAAAAAACCTAAACTAAAATGGGATAAAATAAATAAAATAAAATAAACCTAAATCTAAATAAAATAAACTACCAAATAAACTAAACCTAAACTAAGCATAAATATTATAAAATAAACTAAAATAAACTAAACCTCAACATAAAATAAAACCTAAAAATACTAAAATAAAACCTAAAACCTAAACCTAAAAAAATAAAACCTAAACCTAAAAAATAAAAATAAACCTAAACCAAAATAAAAAATAAATAAACTCAATAAAAATAAACTAAACCTAGAAATAAACAAAATAAAAAATAATAAAATAAATAAATAAAAAATAAAAAATATATAACATAAATAAATTAAAATAAAATAAATAAATAAATAAAAATAAACTAAATAAACAAAACCTACTTGGTTTGCTTAATTTTTAAAAAGAAACCCAAACCTTAAATCCTAAACCATAAACCCTACCTCCACACAACCTACTGACCTAAACTAAACTCTAAAATCTAAATCTAAACCCTACCTTAAATCTCCCTCACAAACCCTAAACTCTCCTTAATCCTAAACCCTAAACCCTCCCCACCCTAAATCTTAAACCCTAAACCCCTTAACCTACCTAAACCACCTATAAACTCTAAAACCTACCCTACCCACACCATACCACACCACCTAAACCCATAAGCCACTAAACCCCAAAACCTCAGAGATGGTTGAACGACGATGGGAACATGACCATCAGCTAGTCTAGATCTGCCAGTGGAGAAGGTTGAGGAGGCGGTTATCATAGTGGTGATGGGGGATCTGAAGGTGTTGGTGGATATGGAGGTAGTGGTTGGAGTAATGGTGGATATAAAGGTTGGAGGAGTGATAGAGGTTATAGCCATGGAGGTGGCAGAAGGAGAGATCTGGGATATGTTGGAGGATCCCACTACTCCAAAGGCGAGGGTGGTTCTCATAGGACCTAGAGAAATTGAAGAATGGATCTGCACTTATGGAGCGTGTCTTCTTTATAGAAACTAATTTACTTATCTTGGGTTTTTTGATTTCTTCAGAGTTCTTATTTTTGATCTATGTCATGATTTATCTTTTTAAAACATGGGGTTTACTTGGTTGATGAAATTAAAAAGAAAAAATGTTTAAAAAATAAGCCTTAAAAAAATAAACCTTAAACCCTAAACTTAAACTTAAACCCTAAACCTAAAACCTAAACCATAAACCATAAAACCTAAACCCTAAACCCTAAAAACTTTAAACCCTAAACACTAGCCAAACCCACAAACCTTAAACCATAAATCTTAAACCCTAAAACCCTAAACCCAAACCCTAACATACCTTAAACCCAAACCCTAAAAAACCTAAACTCTAAACCCTAAACCCCAAACCACACCCTAAACCCTATCTAAACTAAACTAAATCCTAAACCTTAAAAACCTAAACCCTAAACCTTACTAACCCCAACTAACCATAAACCCTTAACCCTAAACCTTGAATAAAGATGCCATTAGAAGTAGATCTAAAGAATTACCTATTCCTAACATAGTTATGGTAGCTAAAGAAAATGTCTTCAAGAAAATTTTCCTTAACTATAAGAATTTGAATACCCTAAACCCAAACCTTGAATCATATTATAATACAATATATTATAGTATAATGTAACATCATATATTTGAGCATGTAGTGATCTGTTTTTGGATGTTATAAGATGTTTTGAAATGTTTTATGTTTTAGAATATTATGGTATTGTGTCCTATAGTCTATATTAATAGTAATCATAAAAATATTGATTTAATAAATTAGATGATGAAATTTGTTAAATTTAAAGTGGGAATTATGTTGTAGTACCAATGGTGTGGTACGCCACTTATAGTATAAAAAGTAAGATTTTATGTTTAAAAAAAAATTTATATGTTGTAGCATAGTATAGCATCATATATCATAATATATTATTTTATACATTTTAAATTATTTTAGTATTTTTAAAATTTTTAGATTTAGTTTAGTTTAGATTTAGATTTTAGTTTAGATTTTTTATTTAGTTTTCAGATTTAGTTTAGATTTAGTTTAGTTTTGATTTAGATTTTAGTTTATTTTTATATTTAGTTTAGTTTAGATTTTTTAGGGTTTAGATTTTAGATTTAGTTTAGTTTAGAGTTTAGTTTAGTTTAGATTTTTTTGTTCAGATTTATTTAGTTTAGATTTTAAATTTTAGTTTATTTTAGGGTTTACATTTTAGATTTAGACTTTAGTTTAGTTTTTTATTTTTAAAATTTAGATGTTTTAGTTTATTTAGTTTTTAGATTTTAGATTTAGTTTAGTTTTTTTAGATTTGATTTAGATTTTTGATTTAGTTTATTTAGTTTAGATTTAGTTTAGTTTAGTTTAGATTTTAGATTTTAGATTTAGTTTACATTTAGTTTAGATTTTTTTTAGATTTTGTTTAGAATTTTATATTTAGTTTAGACTTAGTTTAGTTTAGTTTAGTTTAGATTTAGTTTAGAATTAGTTTATATTTTGATTTTAGTTTAGATTTTTAGATTTAGTTTAGATTTTAGAGTTTAGATTTAGTTTAGTTTAGATTTAGGTTTAGAGTTTAGATTTAGTTTAGATTTAGATTTAAGGTTCAAATTTAATTTAGTTTATTTTAAGAGATTTGTTCTCTGTTAAAAAAAATAAACCTTACACCCTAAACCCTAAACCCTAAAATAAAATTTAAACCCTAAACCTAAAACCTAAACCATAAACCCTAAACCCTAAACCCTAAACTAAAACTTAATCCTTAAGCCTAAAACCTAAACCATAAACCCTAAACCATAAACTTTAAACTAAACCCTAAACCCTAAACCCCAAAATCCTCCCAAAACCCTACCTAAACCAAAACTCTAACGTAAGTCAAAACCCTAAATGTTAAAACCACAAACCTAAAACCTACAATCTAAACTATAAACCTAAACCCCAAACCTTAAACCTAAACCTACCCTAAACTAACTAAACCCTAAACCCTAAACCCAAACTAATAAACATTAACCCCAAATCATAAACCCACAAACCAAAACCTTAAATTAAGAAATCATTAGAGTAGATCTATATGATATTCTATCATAGTTATGGTAGCTAAAGAAAATGTATTCAAGACTTTTCCTTGACTATTAGAGATTTGAATACCCTAATCATATTATAATACCATATCTTATAATATAATGTAGCATCATATATTTGAGCATGTAGTGATGTGTTTTGGATGTTATAAGATGTTTTGAAATTGTTTAGTATATTATTGTATATTATGCCTATAGTCTATATTAATATAAATCATAAAAATATTGATTTAATAAATCAAATGATGAAATTTGTTAAATTTGAAGTGGGAATTATGTTGTAGTACCAAAGGTGTGCTACGCCACTTGTACTCTAAAAAGTAAGATTTTATGTTTAAAATAAATATTATATGTTGTAGCATAGATATCATCATATATCATAATATATTGTTCTACATATTTTAAATTATTTTAGTATTTTACAATCATGCGGTCGAGCCTACACTGAAGGTACTGATTTATAGGCTGAGATGATGGGATTTGGCCAAATTTAAGGTAAGCTTTATGGAACATCATTGGGGGTGTGCTATGGTGTGTCATTTAATCAAAAGAATGGAATTTTGCATCCAAAATAAATGTTCATTTTTCAACCAAATTTTATAAATATTTTGCTTAAAGTGATTCATTTTAAGGTGTAATGTAAGATAATATATTATATGAAAGCATATCAAAATATAATGTACATAAAAATATAACTTCACATATATATGAATGTTGTAGTGTGTTACTAAATATTATTGTACATTTTAGTCTGTTTTACTTTTGTTATAATACATTGGGTCAAAACTCATTAAAATGTTAATTTAAAGGTTGACATGGAAGAATTTGGCCAAATTCATGACACAAACCAAGAAGCAACACCAAAATTATGCTATTTTGTATAATTTCTAATAGAAAAATAACAAATTTACATTCAAAATGAACATTATTCATATTATGAGAAAAAATTATTATTTGTTCCTTTTAAGTGATTCTAATGAGGTGTATTGTTGGACAATATATTATATTATAGCAAATTATAACATAACATCATATATTATAATATAATATAGTGTGTTAATTCACAGTATAATATGTTTAGCATGATATTGTATAGTTAGTTTGAACTTGCACCATCAAAATTCATAAAATGTTGATTGCAATGTTAAGATGATGCAATTTGAACGAATACATTGTTAGGCTTTTGGTTAAAGTATTAAAGGTGTGAATAAGAGAAGAAATAAGATTTGATGAGAATTCCATGTCAAGGACATGGAGCGAGATCTGCTAGGGGATCATACATGCATTGGGCATGACATGTGAGGTCTATGTCGAGGGCCTAAAAGAGGAAAATGTACTAGGGATAAGGTTTGAATTTGATTTGATTATATGATTTATGGAAAGAAGATCCATTGGGGATAAGAATCTATAATCCTTTAGGGATTAAGAATGAATCAACTTTAATTTATTTTATTTTGATTAATGTGGAAGCATATCTGCTAGAGATATGGGCTCGAGTCTGTTGGGGATCGGGTATATGAGCCTTCCACTCGGGAAGCAGGTTCGAGCTATCCGGGATTGGGATTTGAGTTTGATTTCATAGAATTGTTTGGGGATTTATCCACTGGGGATAAGAGTTTGGTTGGATTTCTATGATTTAGACTCTACTAGGGGAGTTGGTTTAATTTGACTCCATCGGGGAGGTTGGTTTTGAATTTGATCTATTCGCTTGAATTATTTATATATGATTTAGGGCTCCACTACAGAGAAGGGTGTGATTTAACTCCATGGGGAAAATCAGATTGAGTTTAATTTAATGAGTTAATATATGAAACCTGTTGGTGTGCGATGGACCCACTAAGAAGGGGCTATATCAGCCTTGACCTACCTCAGGTTTACAAATCCAAAGGGATAGTCTACCGGTTGCGGGGTAGAGCTAGCCAACCTAAGGGGTTTTCTTTCAATGCACAACAGCTGTGCTAAGATGAAGGCATAGCAGACTTACATCTTCCAAAGAAAGGAACAACCCCTGAGGTGACCTGTTGGATGCACAACAAATTAAACATTTACTGACTCTTGAGTGAATCTTGGGACTTATGTCAACTCAAAAGTAGTCGATTAATTTATTTTAATTTCATGTGATTTGATATGGTTTGTTTGGTTTAGTTTGATTTCGGATTGAGGGCATATCCACTGGGGATTTGAGCTCCATCAAATTTAATAGATTTAATTTATGGATCATGTTAGTGTGCAATGGACTGATTGGGAAGGGGATATATCGGACTTGTCCTACCTCAAATTTACAAATCCAAAGGGATAGTCTAATGGTCATGGGGTAGACCTAGCCAACCTAAGGGGTTTCCTTTTAGTGTGAAATGACTATGCTAAGAAGAAGGTGTAGCAGTCTTACATCTTCTAAAGCAAGGAACAATCGCTAGGTTGACCTGTTGTTAGCACAACAAATCAAACTCGACTTAGGGTTGACTACTGAGTGAATGCCTCTGGGGACTTATATCAACCCAAGAGTATTCAGGCGATTCTTATTGGGAGTTTTGTTGATAATGCCCTAAAGATAAGATATCTGCTTAAGAAAGAGTACCATTAGGGGTGTCCTCCTAATCCACAAGGGAATATATATTTTATTTATATGTTTACGTTGACCCTGTTGGTGTGCGAGGGACCACACTAAGATGGGGTTATGTTGGCCTTGACCTATCTCAGTTTTGGACAAGGGAGAATGCATCCACAAGATGGATTCTCCAACCACAAGGTCATTACTCGAGAAGAACGTCCATTCGATAGTAACCCGTAGTGTCTAAAAGGGTCGGAAAGGACATGATCAAATATATTTCCCAGGGGAGGTTGCAGGGGCATTATCAGCCCAGAAAAGCCTATATTGTGCGGTGGCCAACTCAAGGAGAAAGCGTCTTACATCTACCATGAATGGTGTATTCTAAGGCACGAGAACCAACCAATCTAATGTGTATCTATTAGCATGAGTGGTGTATCCATTAGCATAATAATAACCAACCTAACGCGTGGTGATGTACAATGATCAATCTAGAAAGAAAGCATGTAGGCTTACAACTTTCCAAGTGGAACTGATCATCAAGATAGTCTATCATCGGCAGGACAGATGTTGTCTGACCTAGAGCGACTACTAAGCGGGTTACCTCGAGGAAGGACTAGGGGAAGTCGAGGGATGGAGCCACTAGGGGACTTATCCTAAACTTTAAATATACTCAACCAAATTAATGCATGAAGGCTAATCTACGAAGAAAGCATAGCAGACTCACATCCTCTTAAATGAAGCAAACATGAGGTAGCTTACCAGCCATGAAATTAGGCCTACCAAACTAACAAGGCGCTCATCAGTGTGCAGGCCAAGGAAGAAAGCAAAGCATAGCTGACTTACATCCTCCAAAGAAAGAAAACAATTGAGGTGAGACACTAGCAGTGCGTCGACCTGAGCAACATTTAGTGAGTCTTTGGGGCGTTATATCAACTCAGAGTAGCCAGAGAGAAAAGATATGTGTTTATTTTATATGTTTGTGTATAGTTTATGTTTGTGTTATGTCGATGACGAATAGGATGCCATTCGGGTTCCTTACACCTACATTAAACACATCATGGAGAATTCACAAATAGGAATACTGTCAACATGGAAGAGATTGAATTCAAAAAGAAATTTTCATTGATGATAATTAGTTTCAAACATGATTTATAATATTTTTTTAAGTAGGACCCATTGATTGGAAGCATTGGGTGCTCTCCCTTATGATTAATAAGCTGATAAGATCCTCCTTGGTAGGCCTTCTTTATGGCAAAGGACCTTCCCAAGTGAGTTCAAACATGCCTCCCATCTTCTGACGGGCAATAATGTCGATCTCAGAACTAAAATAAGCTCTCTACTTGAAAAGCTCTAGGATGGACCAACTTAATGTGAGCTTAAATCATTTGAGCTTTGTACAACTAGACATTTTGGCATGCCCACAAGCATCTCTCCTCCAAACCTTTGAGCTTTTCTAATCGTAACTTGACATTTTGCTCTATTGTGATCTTGCTACCCACAGCTATCCTTAGTGATGTTAGTTAGACTTCTAATGGTAGAATGCGCACCCATACACTAAGAAGAAAGGAGTAGAATATGTTGGACTTCTATATGTGGTGTGGTAGGCCCACAAGGCTTCAACTAAATGCTCATGCCACTATCGCTTGTTGTTGTCGAGTGTCTTCTTCAATATTTGGATGATAGTTTTGTTGAAGGCTTCTGCTAAGCCATTTGCCCTAGTAGTTGATGGTAGAATATCTCCAATCTATGTTGTGTCTGAAAGTTGTTGATCTCGTTTCTTGAATCACCATTATCAAATATAATTCATCGAGACACTTCAAACCTATATACGATATGGTTCCTAAAAAATTGAAGCACATGCTAAGATGTGACCTCTCTGAGCAGAATCACCTTCCCCCATTTGGAAAAGTAGTTAGTAGCAGCTAAGATGAACCAATGACCCTTGTAAGAAGGATGATCAATCAGACCCACTATGTCGATACCCCAACACTCAAATGGCCATGAGGCCAATGTAGGATGTAGAATGTTGGGTGCTTAGTGTAGGACCACACGTGTATTTGACATTGGTGGCATCACCTAGCCTTATCCATGTAATCTTTGATCATCAACGGCCAGTAGATTCCTAGTCTCTTAATTTTGGCTTTCATCTTCAAACTAGAATGATTGGCTCCACATAATCTTGAGTGTACCTCGGTCATGATCTTATGGGCTACATTCTTATCTAAACAATGTAACCACATATGTTTGAAAGATCACTAGTACAAGACACCATCTACAAGAGGGTAGAAAAGTGCTCTCTGCTTCATCTGATGGGCATGGGACTTCTCTTGAGGTAGTTTGCTTTATTGAAATAATCCATGAATGGTTGTCTCCAATCTAACTTCTCGTCCTTCTTCGTAATGACAACCACTCCTTCAAGAGAGTACTTTTTGATGAGTTCAATATCAATAAGGGATAAGACTTGTCTATTTTGGACCTTTATTTATATGGACTCATCCTCCGGACAGGCCAACTCCTTGGCAAGCTTGGCTAAAGCATACGTTACGATGTTCTCTCCTCAAAGAATCTTATAAATGGTAACCTTTGGGATTTGCACCAACAACTCCATGGTGTACTTGTGGCAATGATGGAGCTTGGGCTTTATAACCTTATAGGACCCAATGATTTGGTTGATAACTAACTGAGAATCCTTGAAGATGTTGATGTTCTAGATGGTTAGAGTAACGGCTAACTCTAGACCGACAATTAGAGCCTCATATTCAGCTTCTTTATTGGTACAAAGATTGGACAGATGATATGAGAATCTCATCACATCACGATCTGAAGTAAAGAGAACTATTCCTACCCCTACCTTTCATAAAATAGTAGATTGTGGTTCTTCTCCTCTTTGAGAGGAAGTCACACCATCAAAGTAAATCTCTGAGTGGAGAATGCTAGTATCTCTTAAGTTCATGATTAGTTTATCAGGGAGATCATCACTAAGCAGAGAGTCAGCAAGAAGTTGGTGTGCTGCTAAGAAATCCACTAGCACTTGTCCTTTCATCGCTCAAAGGGGTACGAAGGTAATGTCAAACTGCGAGAGGATTATGGACCATTGCAGCAACCATCCGATAATGTCAGCCATGTCATGAGATACTGTAGTGGATTGATCCTAAAGTTTAAGTTCACCTTATGAGGAAGCACGTAATGTTGTAGCTTTTGGGGTGCAAAGATTAAAGCTAGGCAATTCTTCAATGGGTGGATAATTAGCCTCCAGAGATTAGAGAGAGGTAGTAGACATTTTCCTTCCTTCATCATTGGTTTGGGCAAACAAAGCACCAAGGAGTCATCTAACAGCAAGGTAATGTATGAGCGGCTTTCCTGATAGCTAGAACCAACGATCAAGTAATGGTTGATGTCTTTGAAGGCATGCTCACACTTGTCATCCCACTTAAACTTGGCATACTTTTTGGCAAGTGCTGAGAATGGTTGACATTTTCTTGATAGGTTGGATATAATGCATTTTAGATATGCCAACCACCCTTGGAATGATCTGAGATGAGTTAAACTTTTAGGGGGGGGGGCATTTCTAGTATCGCCTTGATCTTCTCGATCGATTTTGATTCCGTGTCAACAAAAACCAAGGAATTACTCAAGCTACTCAAATGAACACTTCAAGGGTTCACTTTGAGGTTAAATTATCTTAAATTGAAAACTACTCTCAAGTCAAAGATAAGGTATTCTATTTTCAACTTTTGACCACAAGATCATCGACATAGCACTAACTTGATGATGAATGAGTTTATCAAAGATTTGAGTCATAAGGTATGTAGCATGCATTTTAAGGCTGAAAGGCATGACCTTATAGCAATAGATTCTGATCGGGGTTCTAAAAGCAGTGTTTCTTTCATCTTCAGGGGCCATCATTATTTGGTTATATCCAGATGAGCCATCCATGAAAGAGAAGGCTGCATGAGATGAGGTAATGTCCACCATCAGCTCCGGGATTGGTAGTAGAAATTCATCTTTTGGACATGCCTTATTTAAATCCCTAAAATCAATGTATATGTGAATTTATTTTTTTTTCTTAACTGGGATGACATTACAACCGTGTAGGTATTTTTCTTCCAAGATGAAGCCAACATCGATCAATTTCTTGACTTTAGAAATGACCTATTGTCTAATCACATGCATCTAGGCGCTTTCTTGATAGGGTTAGTAGAAGGCTCTTTTGCTAGTTTATGGACCACTACGTCAGGAGCCAATCTAGGCATCTCTTCATAACTCCATGCAAAGCAGTCCTTAAACTCAGTCAATAGCCTAACTAAGTCATTGGTTTCAATTTCATTCAATAAAGAATTGATGTATGTCAGGCTTGGATCTTCTTCAATTCTTAAGTTTATTTCCTTGAGCACGTCAATGGTTGAGTTGATCTCTTCTTTGAACTCTAGCAGTGCACCTTTGACTTTAAAATCATCTAGATCATATGAAGTTTTTAAGCACAGATCCTCATATGATTTAATGTGATTTGAAAATAACCTATCAAATTCCAAATGATTGATGATGACTAAGCAGTAATTGTCATCTTCGACTGAACCCACTATACCAAATCCTAGTCCCAGTCTTGATTGAGAGCTTTTGCATTTGTCCTTCCATGTTCTTTTGAAGTAGTCTGACCTATGCTTTGACCAAGTATGTGGGATTAACCCTTTCTTTGCTAAATTATGAACACATGGCAAGTACCAATCAAGGGGTAATTCTATTAAATCTTTATATGAATCGTACTCAAGTTTTACATTTACTTCTTGACTTGAGGATGATGTTCCTTGAAAGAACCTCTGAGTCTTCACACCTGTGGATGACCTATTGGATTCCTTAACTAACAAACCCTCAAATTTTTTAGAGGAAAGTGGGGTTAGAGCTAAGGTTCCCAACTAATGCCTAACTATTTCACATATAGACTTGGATACACTTATGCTTTGCTTTGGAGCCTATTCATCGCTATCTTGCTCAAGTGTCACCTCCAAGGGAATCTACCAGAGAAGAGCCTAGTGTGCTAATGATATAAGACTGATCTTATGAACTAGATTCTAAGTCTATATGGATAGCAGGTGTACTCTTGGTAGCTGGGATATATCTTCTATTGGGTGGCCAATAAAGAGGTTTTCCACCCCTGAGATTGCCTCTGAATTGGCCTCTTCCTCTACCTGGTGGAGGTCAAGTCATCCTACCCATATGTTAGAATAGAGTAACGAACTGTGGGTGGAATCTAATGTTAGGCTCCACTTCTTTCTCCAAGTCTATTTTCGATCCCTTTTATTTTCTTTTTCATTTTCTTTATTTTTTTATTTTTCTTCTTTTTTTTCTTTTTATTTTTCTTTTATTTTTAAACTTTGGCCAAGTTCAAGAGAATAGACTTGTTGATTTTGAGGGAGGTAGTAAGTCGCCTCCCTCATATGCGACCTTGTGAACTAAAATGGCTTGGGATCTTCTGACACAAAGATGATCCCACCTCTCACAAGCTTCATACATTGGTAGAGAGGATGGAACTATGTTGTTCTCATGTATCGATGGTCTCCCAAGCAAAGCATTGAAAGATGTATCAGAGCTTATAATGTGAAACTTGGCTTCAGTCTTCTAATCATTTATCTCTAAGGGAAACACTATAGATCCTAAGGCCTATTGACCATACCTATGGAGTACAGATTCAATCTTCCCATCTTAGACTTAGGAGTCTTCTAGACACTAAGACTTCCCTAGATATAAGACACTTCTAACAATTAAAAACAATTAAGGCCTAAAGACTTAGAAGTTAACTATAGGATTAGGTTATGCCTTAGAATTAGGATAATCCACCTACCCTCATCCCAAATCCAATCCATGTTCACCTTCTCAAACCAAACCTCAAGTTCAATTCAAACATCAAATTCAAATCCAAATCCAAACCCAAATTAAAACCAACTGATTGAAGCCCATGATCAAATCGAAATTTTAAACCCTTCCTAAGCCATATGACCTATCCCATGGACTTAGCCAAATCTTAATCCAAATCAATCCAAATTCAATTGATTTTCTCATAATAAATTTATATCTCCAATCATCTTCCAAAATATAAATCAAATCTACATTCAAATGATCAAAACTAAATCAAATTGAATCAAAACCTTTTCTAAGGCATATGACCTATCCCTTGGACTTAGCCAAATCTTAATCCAAATGAAGTCAAAATAAATTGATTTTCTCACAACTTAGTCATATTTTCAATCATCTTCACAAATTTAAATAAATATGCATTTAAATCATCAAAACTAAATCAAACCAAATCAAAATCAAACCTAAGCCACATGACCCAACTCCATGGACTTAGCCAAATTCCTTCATTCAAAACCAAAATTCAATTGATTTTCTCATGAATCAATCATTCAATCATATTCACAAATATAAATGAAATCTACAATCATCAAGCTAAACCAAAATCAACCCAAGTCAAACCCAACTTAACCTTTTGACTTGAAATATTCAAATGAACCAAAACCCATTTGAACCCAAGCCAATTGCAATTGAATTTATATTTTAATCCCAAATCCATATATAAACTCAACCTAAAATCAAGCCAACTAATTCCAATTGGCCCACTTGACCCAAAGTGGCCAATTTGACCTATTTGTGCCAAGTTCTAATCCTACCCAAATTAGATTGAACCAAGCCCATCAAAATCTCCCATCATGATTATTGATCACAGTATGTTGATCAGTTGTCAAAAATTAGGTCAAACCAAGTCAACTTAGTCATTTGACCAAGTCAACCCCTTAACCCATATGAATACAAACTAGCCAAATTTCAACCTATGCCAAATCCCTTAAAACCAATGATTCATACTAAATCAAAATAAATATTTGAATATGACTTGAACTTCAATGAGTCAAACCAAATCCAATTGGCCCTCTTGACCCAAGTTGACCCAAATTGACCTAAAAGACCAAATTGGGTCAAATCAAAATATAAACCAAATTGATTGCAACCAATGGCTCAAGTTCATTCCAAATTGATTGTTGAACTTGACTAAAGCTATCATTGGACCCAATTGAATCCAATTGACCTTTTAGCCTAAATTGACCTAATGGTTCAAGTTGGCCTAAATAAAACCAAATCCAAATTAATTGAAACCAAAGCCTACAATCAACTTCAATTGGTCAACTAAAACCAACACCCAACCCAAGCTAATTTAGCCGCTTTGGTCAAATTCAACTTAACCCATTTGACCCAAATGAATTCAAATGAGCCAAAATAAATCTAAGCTAAACCAAACAAATTGAACCAAAACATCCCAATGATCATATGAACTTGACCCAACCCTTGGTTTGACCCAATTTGACCAAGTCGCCTTGACCCAACCTAACCTAATTTGACCTAAATGAGTCAAATTGAGCCAAACCTAACCAAATCAACTCCAATTGACTTGAAATTTGGGCTAACACACTTTCGACTCATTTCAAATCTTCCAAAATCAAATCCAATGCCAAATGATTATTCTAGCCTTGGGTCAAGGGAATCACATGAGATAAATCAACTATATAAGTGGTCATTACCATTCCTTGGCCACTTGGTACTCTCCTAATGGTCCACCTAGCACTTAGACCGCCAACCCATGGGGTTGGCCATTATCCATTGAAGGATTTGAAACCCATTGGACACCCATGATTTCTTCTTGGAAGCCACCTCAACACCTTCAACCAACCAAGTCGAGCCAACTCACCTCCTCCTTGCCACCCACGACTCCCTGAGATGGTCGGATGACCATTAGAAGCCAAACCTGATCCCACCGTTTGATCAAGATGAAGGGGTTATACACCCCCTTGTTTCCACTCAAACACACACAAAATCATTCTCTTGATGAGCTACTAGAGCCATTTCTTAAGCTACCAAACTCATTCCTCAATCAGAAAATGCCATTCGTCATCTCAAATAAGACACTCATTTGACCTAACTTCCCCATTTCTCCATCAAAATCAAATTAACTTTTGCACCTCCTCATCGAGCAAGAAAAAATCTTCTCCCAAGCTTCCTAGGCACCGGAGGTGGGACTTTGATCAAAGCTGAGCTCCAAATCATTGGTTTGTGGCCTTCCTAGAGAACGTTGAGGAATTGAACCAATTACTACTCAACAAGGTTTTGTCTCCACTTGATGAAGCTTCCTTAATCATTCGAGCCATTAGTCTTGAGCTCTTATGATGTATGCTTCCATAACCAATCCTTAGGCAAAAATGGGATTCAGCTTTTTGAAAAAAACTTGCATCTTGTGTGATCTTGACCATTTGATCCTTTTTGATCGATGTCGTGAAGGTGTGGGATCCTTTCGGAGTTGATCTGAGCTCTGGTAAGCTCGAATAAAGTGAGCAATGGTGGACGAACTCCATTCTCCCTCACTCAAGTGATGTTAGATCAGGCACTATGCATTCCACATGATCGATAATGAACATGGATTATCTTAGATTTATCTGATATAATTCTATTAAGTTGTGGCATCTAAGAAAGTGTGTCCGTCGCTGCCACGTAGGTGTTGAGTCAGATACATTTTAAGTATCCAATCCCGCAGTGCCACGTGGAAAGTGCATCGCATCAGCACGCCACATGGCGCCACCAAGATTAGGCTTTAATTAGGCTTAAATAATCATTCTTAATGATTGAAACTTCTAAAAATTTATAAAAAAAATCATATAGAAATAAGAAAATGCAAATAAATACTCATTTTAAAGGTAATTTAGAGGAGAATTAATTAAAAATGATCTTAACTATTTTGAATAGTAATTAAGGTTTAATTATAAAATTAATTAGCTTAATTACTTTTTAATTACTTGAGAAATTAATCACAAATTTTGTGGGTTAATTTAATGGGATGACATCTCTCCCATGATTTTCTTGGGATTTATTGCTCACTTATTAAGAAAATTGACTAATTAAACTTTAACTACCCTTTAAGTTAATTAATGATTAATTAATCCCATGAATAAACAAATTAGTTAATTAAGTTTATTAATCATTGTTCAATAATAAGTGAACTAAGGAATAGGGTTGGGAATGAAATTAATTAAGATTTAACTAATTAATTAAATCACTTAATCAAATTGAAATCATAATCACATTACCTTAATTAAATCATGTAGATCTTTAGGTGTTTAATAACCTAAAGGAGTTTAATGAAATTATGGTTAGTCCACATGTGTGAGAAAACCATATGAGTAATTAATTAAGTCCATTAATCTAATTAACTATTAATCATGTGCTAATAGCATAGGCCCCTTTTATTTCCTATGATCATTACAAGTTTATTTTCCATGCATATCATGTTGGCTCATAATTATTTAGTTAATTACTTTAAGGGGACATTGGTAAGGGTAATTAATTCATCTAATTAAGGGTTCAACTTAATTAATCCATAAAATCAACGTAATTACATTTTCTTAAATAAAATCAACTCACTATTGTGGGAATGGGTTTAAAACATCAAGTGATGATTTCTCTTATCCTTTTTAAATCAAATCAAATCCAAAACTTAATTAATAAAGATGCTTTGGTTTGCTTTAAATAATCTTATTTGATTTGATTGTCCTTAATAACTAGTTTGGTTGAATGAATAACATGCTTATATTTGATTGTATTCTTTCCAATCATGTTAAATTTGGTATGTCATTTGAACTCATGCATCCATTTTTTCAAAATCAAGTAAAATAAAATGGATTTCTTTATGTATTTTGCATGTGTTGATTTAATTTAATATATGTGTATTATTATCACTATTAAATCCAAATGTATTTTTCAAAACTTATAAATGAATAATAATATGTGTTATGATGCTAGTTATAAATACATAAGAAATGCATGTGCTTATATTTAAGTGTAAGAATGTTGAGTTCTCTTTCCTATTCATGTGTTGATTTATATAAGATTGAATGGTAATGGGTATATAGTCTGGACATCCCGGAACACAAGACTTTAGCTAGCCCCAAGGAGGTCATTTGATTACCTCACTTCCTTAGTTTGTTACTTGGTTGATGAAATTGAAAAGAAGAAATGTTGAATCTGAATTTATTCTCTGTTAAAAAAAAAGCCAAAAACCCTAAACCCTAAACTAAAACTTGAACCCTAAACCTAAAACCTAAATGCTAAACCCTAAACCCTAAACCCTAAACCCTAAAGCCTAAACCCTAAAGCCTAAAGCCTAAAGCCTAAAGACCTGAACCCTAAACTCTAAACCCTAAACCCTAAACCCTAAACCCTAACCTTAAACCATAAACCTTGAAACCCTAAACCCTAAAACCTAAATCATAAACCCTAAAAACCTAAAAACCTAAACCTATACTAAATAAAACCTAAAAATAAAATAAATAATAAAACTAAACCTAAATAAAATAAATTAAATTAAATTAAATTAAAAAAAAACCTAAACATAAACATAAACCTAAACCTAAACCTAAACTTAAACCTAAACATAAAAAAATAAAAATAAAATAAAATAAATAAAATAAATAAAATCTAAACTAAATAAATAAAAACTAAAATAAACAACTAAATAAATCTTAAACT